>JBBYHH010579500.1:0-10696 GCA_038382905.1 Daphne laureola
CAAGACTAGCTCACTTGAGCTGGAGTTAGCTACTTCTAGCTAACTTGAGCTGAGGGAAACTACTTCTAGTTATCCTATAGCTAATGTGAGCTTAGTACAACTACTTCTAGCTGAGATGAACTGAGGCAAGCTACTTTTAAATTCCTCTGAGTTCTCACTTAACTCCATGAGCTCAAGGACCAATTCAAATGATCTTGGTGCCCCAAGAATTCCAACATGTTGATCATAGAAAACAAATTTAGTCACCTTCTGTTGATCAGACGGTATCACCCAGTTTAGGTCATCCTCTATCTCCAAATCCTCTATAAGCAGCCCAAGGAACTAAAACCAAGACTCTTTGTTCTCAATAGCAACAATGGCCCATGCCACATGATACATCTGGTCATTGGCATCCCTCCTAATAGCTGTCAGTATCTGCCCCTTTGTATGAGACTTCAGAAAACACCCATCTACTCCAATGATCTTCTTGCACCCTTCTTTAAACCCTCTCTTACATGCATCAAAGTAGATATACAGACATCTAAACCTCTCAGTGATCCCATCTTCAGAGGGATATGTGGAGAGAATAACTGGACTGCCAGGATTGGACTGTGTCAACTCAACCACATAGTCCTTTAATAAACTATATTCATAAGGACTGGTTCCTTTTGAGTTGCTTCTAAAAACCCTCTTCACCCGTTTAGCCATTTTCTTTGTGATCTCTAGCTGACACCCTTTCTTCACAGTCTCCTTCAAGTCATTTCTTCTAATACTTGGGTTGTCTCTTAAGTCTGTGAAGAACCTATCTGTTAGCCACCTGGATGATGCTAACCTTATTTTGTAAGCCTTGTTACACAAGTGTTCATCTTGTACCACTTTGATCTGCCAACACATAATTTTTTTGGTGTAACTAGCCCAAACCCGAAAAGGGCAGTTTTGAACACACCTAATTTCAACTCTTTTTTTGTCACTCTTGTGGAAGTGAATATCTCTGTGGTTTTTCACAGCATAAACTGTGGCTAGTTCCTTAATTTCTGCCTTCTCACTAAACCTTATACCTCTCACAAAATCATCATAAGTACCCTTGATATATCGAGGGAACTTAACCCTCTTAAATCTGACTTCACTATCAACTCCTTCCTTTGTTTCATAAAGCTCTTCTACACCCTCAACCTCTTCATCAGACCTTATATAGTCTGACTCATACCATCCAACCATCCTTGCATCCTATCCCTCATCCTCTTCATCCAAATTATTCATGTCATCCTCATCCTCCTCGATGTCTACCTCATCAACATAATCTTCATCCTTTTCACCATCACTACCATTCTCCTCAACATGTACAGCCTTACCATTAACCTCATCTTCACCATCTGTATTATCTTCAGAATCTTCATCCTCTTCGGAATGATGTTCTTCACCCTTATCATCTACACCATTATGCTCATCACCCTTATCTAATCCATTCTGATCTTCACCATCATCTTCACCATATTTAGCATACAACTCTTCATACCATTCAAGACTAGGTCCTCTATGTTTCAACATAATCTAATCTTCTTCCTCCACCACCACATCACACATCTTCCTCTTCCCCTTATCTCGAAGAGGATCATAAATAGATGGACCTTCAGAGTGCTCACAATAAAGTGTTATCTCCCTCATCTCAAACAAAATCAGAACTACCTCACTTGCACTCTTTGCATCCCATATCAGCCTTACATCATCAGCTGTGCACAAAGACCGTGTTGTTTGAAAATGGATGTTGGAGATATTCAGAATGCTTCTCCTCCTTATAAACTCCACAAAATTCCCGCATTCACTGAAATACTCCTTCACTTTAAGCTGCATTACATCTCCACCTTTATATCTATAAGGAATTTGCTCAAAACAACCACCATGGTATATGTTATAAAAGAAATCAGAACCTCTCAACCTGTACATAACAAGGAATTCTTTATAAGTAGTGTGCATATCAGGGATGTTGCAATGCTTGTACAATAAGCATCAACTACACAACAAAGATATCACATTTTGGAGTAGGCCATAACTGTATTTACCTTCTCATAACATGTAACAAATGACTAAAATCATAATCACTTACTCAATTATGAGTTAATACACTACATAACATGCAAATCCACTTCATCTTAGGGGAAATTCATAGCCTGCATCAAAACGAATATAGAACTACACTAAACCCTAACAATAACTCGTAGAGCAAGTCCAACAAAATTCGCCAGTTCCAAACAACACAGAGTCAAACGAAATCACAAAAGAATAGATTTAAGTGCCAAAACGAAGTGCCAACAAGAATTCTTCAACGATTTTCACAAACTGAAACAAACGACTACACCATTGGTATGATAATGAAAGAGAGTGACGTACTGTCATTATGGATGACGTGCCGATGACATATTCAGCACCACTGATGTCCGTGACAAAACGAAACAGGAATCGATGAAGAATCAAGGGAGAATTTTGTGCCGGGAAGCCAAAAGCCTTGCTCTGTTTGGGAAGACTTACAAAAACAACTTTACTTTCCTAATTTAAACGGTCCGGTGTTTTTTTTTTTTCAAACCAGGGTGACTAGGATAGCCACTTCAGCAATTTCCCGTCCACCGTGGCAAGTTTAACGGCGAGATAATGTGAGTGGCAAACGAGGTCCACAAACATTAACATTGATGGAAAAAAGGGACCTTTTCCCGCTATCTAATAAACAGACTTATGTAACTAAGTTTATTTATAAGAGTTTAAGACTAAGTATACACAGTCAGTTGGTATGAGACATGAAGAAGCTTTATTGGTAGTTTCTTCTTCTTTCCAAGCATGCTACTTCATGTTTATTTCCGAACCTGTCTACTACTTTATAGGATCCGAGCATGATATTTTGTGAACCATGTCCACTATCTTTTGCATGCTTCTTTGTTTGCTAGGACTTCTCCATGTAGATTGATTGATAGAAGTTAGGACTTCCATGCCTACCTTGAATGCATGAACTGTCTTCTTTAACTGCATGTCTGGTTGATATCTTTCTTCGCCGATTGACTGTCGAGTGTTCTTTGTTGCATGCCGGTGGTAGTCCCCAATACCACCCCCAAATATCTTAACTGCTTTCTGTTTTATTTTCCCTTATTTTCTTTAAGAACCAGAAACTAACAGTTTATGTTAAGAACTACATGATTCCTCTGATCTCTCTCGAAGTAGTATCATTGATACTGAAAGGGTACGTAGGCAACCTCCGGACCCGAGGAACTTCTATGTCTTATAGTTTGCAGGACTATTCCAGAATTCCTCACTCTTTTAAACTGTTCGAGAGACTTGAAGCTTGGTAAACAAGCAACACGAGAAATGACTTAGAACTTTATTAGGGACTACTTTGCAATTTTTTTTTTTGACTTGTAAATCCTTGTACGAACTTAAAGATAACTGAGAGGGACCTGTAAAGGATGTTTAAAATTTTATTTAAAACATTTTGTTCTTACTTTATAAATCTTAAATTATTATTTTCAAAAGGATCTTGAAGGTTGTGAATTGTCGTTCCCCGAGTTTAACTCTACTTTACCAAGCAGCTAGAATGGGCGGGTTCATAACACAAGCTGGCCCTGCATCTTGCAAACCTTGAAACCACCTAATGAAGGTGTTAGGTGGGGCAGAGAAAACCCCACCCCACCGAGTTATTACCCACTACCTCCACCACAATATCAAACAACCCCAACTTCATCTCAATCCCGCTGACTCTCGCAACAAGTGATAGCCCTGCAACAGAGAACATACACACGAACTGTTGGAAATCAACCTCTTCTGTGTCACAAAGGTAGAGAAAATAGACCCAAGCAACAACAACTGTGACCGACAGCAGAGCAAGATTCGGTGAATCAAAGGGGCAAAATCGTTGAACCACTGTTGACAATAGTAGCAACGTGCTCCACCAAGAGTCAGGTGAATCGAAACACCATAAGTGCACCTGAGCCCAGACTGCGGAGGCCTAGCGGAGTCCATCGATGCTCCACAGGAAGCAGGTCGACGTGAAAGACGAGAGGTCGGCTGTGAAAATGGGCGAAGAAGCAGCGGACGTAGTCGGCCTGCGGAGAACCACCTCGGGGCGAGCGTGAAGAGAGCATCCTGACAAGCAGGGGAGAACAACCGAGCACTTCGCCGGTGAGTGCACACCCACGCCGGAGTTGACGACGCTGGAAGGCGAGAAGTCATTCTAGGGCTAATTTCTATCTAGGATTTTAATTGCAATGCAGTTTAATCTATCCATTTCTTCCATCTTGAAAGCTAGTTATATGATCAAACATTTACAAAGAAAAATTGGAGATGGAAAATTAAAAAAAAATTCACAACTAAACATACCTTAATGTCTTGGAAAAGGATGAGTTAATGGGGGTACTTGAAGCGGGCCAGTTGGAAATACTTTTATAAAACTTCAGAAAGTGACAAAACTCTATTTTTTGCCTACTTTTCAAATCTTTTTCAATTAATTATGAAAATTATCCAAATAATCACAATTAACTCGGTCAATTCTCGGTCAAACCACCAGATTTTCGGCCAATATCCAAAATGACACAAAACTTTACCAAATTGATTTCTTTCAATTTCTAACTTTATTTAGTTAACCACTTTACCAAAAAACTTCATAAAATAATATTTTTTTCACCAAAACTCCATATTTTCCAAAAGGCACAAAAAGTTTCGGTCTTAAGCCCAAACTTTTGGCCATTCATCCATTTCAATCCCAAACCTTTCCAAAGTGTCATTTTAATCCCTTAACCTTAATTCCTTTACCAAAACATCCTTAAATCCAATTAATCAACATTTCAAACAACCAAAACTTCACCAAAACATACCCAATACTTTCGGCCTCTTGAAGTTTTTCTCCATATTAATTTTCCAACTTAACCATCAACTTTTATCCATCATGAACAACACCAAAACACCATAACTTCATGAAAAATCAAACAACTTCAACATGAATTTTCTTCACAAAGTTTCAGCCCCAACTTGAACACCACCTTCCCACATGATTCAACCCTCAACCCAAGCATTAAACATGCTCAAAACATACCCAAGAACACAATGGTAACATGCTTTCCAACAAAACCAAAGTTCTCAAGAACATGTTTCCAAAATCACTTCACAACTTCACCAATACTTGGAATCATGGAGGAAATCACTCATACTCTTAATAAACACCAAGGATTAGAGATTACCTCAAGAACTTATGAAGGATTGAAGGAGAAAATTGGACAAGAACTCCCTCCTAAAACCGGCGGCTTCCAAGAGAAGAAAGAAGAGTTTAAACTCAAAACTCAAGCTTAGAACCTCACTAATTCAACAAGGAAAACCCTCACCTTGATGAACCTTGGATGTATCTTTGATCTTAGAGGCTGGAAGTTTGGAGATGGAGGATGAAAATCACCAAAAGTGGTGATTAAAACGCAGAAAATCTCTGCTGACCCGTCGGATTGTATGGCTATTTTGAGGACATTCCTTTCACCTTTTGACCTTTCGTTCTTCAGAAACGTTGTAGCCAAGAGGTAGGGGAAGAAGGTTGATGAAGGTTAGAAGAGAAGATTCGGACTTAATCCAGGTTCAAAGTGCTATGGAAGATGCTGTATCCTGGGAGGGGTAAAGAAGAAATGAGAGCTTTGTTTCCCTAGCTTCCTCTCTAAAATGTCTAAGTGTTTAAGAGTGAGAGGGTGGGCTGGAATGGGGAAGGGATAGCCGGTTTGTATAGCGAGGGATGGGTAGAAATTAGTTACCAACTTACTTTATGCTTTAACCTTTTACTAATTACTAGATACCTTACCTTCCTAGGAAGGTAAGCACTTTAGCTTCCTAGGAAGGCAAACTTTCTTGATCCCATGGGATGAATTTTAGGCCCAATCTTGTGCCCAAAGGGCCGGCCCAACCCTTGGCCTAATAACATGTTGCCCGTCAATTTTCTGAAATTGACCATTTTGCCCTCCGAACCAATTTTTTACAAAATGTCCCGAAACTCGTAAATTATTGTAAATTGCTAGAACCCCATGAAATGAACTCCAAATTAATCCCCGTAATGTATAATTCAATTATAAGCATGTTTCATTACATAACATTAATTTATCCTGGTAAATATACATAAGTACAAATTCCAGCCAAAATACATCGAAAATAAACCAAGCATCCGAGGTGGGTGTAACAGATAATCTGTCAAGAACAAGAGAGGAAGGAGCATACATTTGGAGTATGGAATTTTTATTCCTTAAGCGGTTTTTCCAAAGGTGAAAGGTACATAGTTTTGGCCATTTAATGTATGATTATGTATGCTGCCTTTCACTTACTTGTTCTTGTAGAAATGAGCATGATTTTATCAAGAGACATCATACCTTCTAATTCGCGACTAAAGTGTGTTTATGTGATCATATGAACATGAAATGAGAAGAAGAAAAGATCTAAAATATTCAAATTGTATCAAAGCCTCAGTTGCTAGAATCTCATTCATGTTTATGTGTAAAATTGAATTCGGTTGTAAGCAAGTTTAATAAAACAATGATGAGGCCGAATTGAAACATACATCACATGTTGATCATTTGTTTAGATTGAAATTGTTGCATGTTGATTTCATGAAAATTGGATGATTTTTTTATCGAATTCATGTCTAGAACATTGAAAGTGTTGAATGATTATATGATGAAAGTGTTGTGTGCATTCGGCCATGTTAAGAAAATGAAAGAAACTTAGTGAAAATTGCTTGTTTGATTCACATGAATATGAAAACATGTATGTTAATGTGTTAGTGAAATTGATATGAAGCTCTAATGGTGATAGGAGGAACATACAATGTTATAGTCACCACCGGTGGATGGTGACTTTCTGATAATATTTACCTGATGGTCAGGATTCTGTTATCGCCGGAACTTGGTTTCAAGCATGCGGGACACGTTCCCTGACAATTCGCATATCTCGGGAATCTTTTTGAGGTCCATTCCGTGGGATCTCATATTTTGATGTTAGTATGTGAGTCTCGGGCCATTTTGCCAAATTTCTGTCCAGGGGGTAAAATGGTCATTTTGTAAAATTAGAGAAAAATGGAAGTTAATTTGGAAGAGTGAGTGGTGCCAAAATGAAAGGAGATATTTTGTATATATGGGTAAGACATGATATATGGATATATATTATGTAATGAGATGAAGTATTAAAATAAGATGAGTGGAATCCATATGTCACCCAATGGTGGAAGGAGAAGAAATATTATGGATTAATATGCGGAGGAGATATGTTAGGGAGTATTTTGTTATGGTTGGTGAATTAAAATGAAAATAAAATGGTGGGTAGTAGAAAATGAATTAAAAGGTAAGGAAATAGATAGAAAATACCATTTAACAAAAAACTACTTCTTTCTCCTTTCCTCCCTCATGTCGCCGATTCTACCCTCATCTTTTTTTCATGGAGTTCTTCACTCTACCTCAAATCTTCATCATTTCTTCATCAATTCTTCAATAAACAAGAAGGTAAGCTTGGATTCATGAGAGGTTCATGGTAGAACTAAGCTTGGAAGGTGTAAAACCTTCACATCTTATCTTTTCCATGAGGCCGAAATTCAAGGGTGTTATTGGGCAAGTGTTCTTCACTGATTACATCAAGAATTGCTTAAGGTAAGCATGAGTTTGAAGTATTTTGAAGTGGTATTAAGAATTCCACCCATGTTTCATCATGTTGGTTGATTTTGCATGATTAGGGTTTATGTTCATTAATCAAAGTTTGAATTGAGTTGAAAGTGAAGTTCTAAAGTGTTATTGGGATGATTATGAACATGTTTTATACTTAGAAGTAACCTTGAATCATCATGGATGATCAATTGGGGTTGAGGCCGAATTTGGGGATAAATGAGATTATGTTGATTTTGTTTGTTAAATTGTGAAATTATGTTGAAATGAGGATAGAATTGAGTTTCTAAATTGGAATGGGGATGATTGGAGAATTCTCCCCTAATTGAGTGTGTTGGCCGAATATTTGGGCATAATTAGAGGATGATGTTCTTTGTTAATTTATGGATCTGAGATGGATTAAGGTTGTAAGAGAGCTCCTAAAATGAGATTGAATTGATGAGAAAAGCTTTCTTGGTATGATTGCCAAAGTTAGCCGAAATTTGAGAATGAAAAATGATGTTGATGATTTCTAGTTAAAGTGATGATATAGGTTGAATTAGTGATGCTAGAGAGCTCCTAATGTGTTGTTAAATTGTTGAAGAAAACTCACCTAGATGGTTTTGCTATGTTGGCCGATTTTGATAAAAGAGTAATAAGGATGGTGTTCTTTGATGGATTATGGGTTTGAGTTGGATTATGGATCCATTTGAACCCCTAATGTGTGATTAAATGTTGGAAGAAACCTCATTTGTTATGTGTCCTTCATTAGGCCGAATATGTGGTGTGTGCATAAGGGTTGATGTTTGTTGATGTCAGATGACAAATTGTGATGAAATTGAGCTTATTTATATTTAGAGAACATCTAATAACATTTATGTGGATAGGTCATTTTCTGGTAATTTGGCCGAATATTGAGATAGTTTCTTTGAATGTGGGATTTTGAGTAATGGATTGAGGAGTCAAATCATTTCATTGTGTGATTGTTTAGTGTTAGCTATGGTAGCTGAGGACCGTGAAAAGTCAACTGAAACGTTGCCAGATTATAACTAGAGTGCGATTACATTGAGTTGCTGCTTAGAGTATGAGTTTTACCAGGTAAGGGTTCAACTTTCTTTATATGTATTTTGGGGTGCCTTTATGCATATCGGGTTAGTTGAGGCTAGTACCCGGGTTGAGGGTCGGGCCTGATGACCCCCGGGGCTAGTCACATGGTAAGATTAACGGTATGCAGGTAGAAAGCTTGGTAAGATTCCGTAATGATCAATGATTGATCATTGTTATGTTTCTGGTATTCTGTAATCTTTACAATCAATTCTATGATGCTAGAGTTCATCGGTCACTAGTTGAGCAATTATGAGATTCTGTCATACTAGAGTACATCGGTCACTGGTTGACCAATTATGTGATTCTGTGATGCTAGAGTGCATCAGTCATTGACTGACCTTACGACAGTTATAGGGGAAGCATCGCCCCTCGCTGGTACCAAGCGCCCGTATGTATGTGAACCCCATGTTGCGTTATGAAAGTCTCCGGGGGCTTTCGTATTCTGTGATATCGTTCGGAGGTGCGTATTAGTGAGATCATCCAGAGGGACGTGTATGTTTTCATCCGGTGGGACATCTGCATTTGCATATCAAGATGATTTGAATATCATTATTCATGAGTTATACTCCCTCCGTCCCAAAAAGAATGCTCCATTTGACTTTTTATGTTACACCCACTATTGGCAGGTAATGATTTTCCAGATGAGAGTGGTCATAGATCAAATGGTTACATGCATTAAGGTATGTGGAAGTTGTTAAATTTGAGTTTAATTTGCACTTTGAGTATTGAGTATTGTATGTTGATGAACTGTGTTGATGAATAAACTTGTATGGTTTGTTTTGGTAGAACGGTGGTAGGAGGAAATAGGGTTTTTCGAGTTTCAGGTGTTGTAGGCAAACCACGACCGACCCGCACCGAAGGGCGGGCGAACGTCTGAGGTTCGGAAAAGGAAAATGAAAGTGGGCAGGGGCCCAGGAGACCGGGCAGGCGAGCGAGTCTCCGTGCCAGGCGATTGCTTGTTCCCCAAGACAAAATTGGGAAGGGGCCCAGGTGACCGGGCAGGCAAGCGGAGCTCCCTGGCAGGGGTTCGCCTCGCCCCCAAAGTGAAAATGGACAGAGGCTTAGGTAACCGGGCAGGCGATCACCTGACCCCCAAGGCAAACCAGGGCAGGAGGCCAGGCGACCCGCCAGGCGAGCGAAGCTCCCTGGCAGGCAATCGCCTGACCTCAGAGTGAAAATGGTAGGGGATCAGGCGATGAGGCAGGCCACGGGCCAAACGAGCAGGCGATCGCCTGACCCACAGAACACGCGAGACAGGGCACCAGGCAACCGAGCAGGCAACGGTGCAAAAGTGCAGGCGATTGCCTGGAACCCCTGGGCAGAAAATAGAAATTGGGTTTTAACCCTGAAAACTTGGTGAAACTTCATTCCGTCTTCAACCTCCAGCTCCAAAACATGACCCCAAACCCTTTTCAACCCCTAGATCTTTCATCCGATACCAAAAATCGAAGGGAAACATGGTTTCATGCGTGGTTTGTGACCAAAGGACTGATTCTACGAAGAATAATCTGAATCAACCGCAGTTTGGGTGTGATTTTTGGATTTGAGCTCAAATTCAAGATTGGTATTCTTGAAGTTTCTTGATACCTATGAAGTTGTATACATGTTCTGATGATGGAATATGGTCAGAAGTATGTTTTACACCGTTGAGTTGGATTGAATTGGAAGAATTCGGAATTTAGGGTTTAAGAGCATTGATGAACAAATTTTGGGGGAAAGTTGAATTGACCTCAAATTGTTGTTATTCGGTGTATTTGAAGTAACATTAATGCTTGGAGTTATGTTCAATTGTTGCTTGAACATAGAGCTAAGGCAAAACCCATAGGAATTGGTGGATGAACGAAGTGTTGTAATCGGAGAAATTGTTGATCCAATTATGTTTGGTTGATCATTTTAAGAAACTTTAATACTTGGATTGAGTTGTGAATCATTGAGAATAGTGGAGTTATGGATTAAGTTCATAATTGGGTAATTTT
>JBBYHH010579611.1:0-10695 GCA_038382905.1 Daphne laureola
GGCGCTAAAGAGGAAATTGGAAAACCTAGCCATTCCTAAAGCGTATCCCCATGAGTTATACTCTCTCCGTCCCATAAAGATTGTAAAATTCTGTTTTCAGCATTTAATCTATGATTTTTTTTCTTCAACAAGTTAACATATAATGTCAAATAATTTATATCCATATGTTAAATGAACGTGTCTAGTTCCTAAATATATTTTTTAAAATTATTTTTAACAAATTCTTCTTTACTAAATATATTTTACTAAAAATCAAATGTCTCAATCTTCGTGGGACGGAGGGAGTACTTGTTATCAATTTATATTTGTTAACTACTATTTTTATTGATGATCATACCCATTAATTAGAGATTACAAATAACATAAAATTTAGAAATATTTCCCTTTATTGTACAGACTAAGCGTACCGGAGCAATGACTGCTAAAATTTTGTAACGGGGGTGGGCTCATGAGTAAGAAAAAAAAAGATTCTTCATCAATCAAAATATTTTTTCCCTCTTACAAACTTCTCATCGGTTCACAAAAATCAAAAAAAAAAAAATCTTCATTTTTTTTCTCTTGAATAAATGTTCTTTGCCCTAATTACTCCATTAGTCCCCATAAACATTGTTTAACTTAAGTTTTAGAAGAGGATAATTTATTAAAAAAAATCTTAAAAGATAAATTTAGGAATTAGACAAATTCATTTAAAAAATGCGTATAAAATACTTGATGTTATATGTCAATAAGTTGAATAAAATAAATCATATATTAAATGATAAAAAATAAATGAAACAATCTTTGTGGATAAAAGGAGTAGTATATATATATAAGGCCAAATTACCTATTAATATCCTGAATTATATTGATTCAATCACTTTAGTCCTTGAATTATAATTCATTTTAACTCAGTCCCTGAACTATGTAACGTTAATCACTTTACCCATTTAACCATATCAATGTTAGTTGACCTTAGGAAAAAATACCTATTATGGTCCTAATTTTTTTCCAATCTATACCTAAACACCTTAAATCTATTAGATTTATAAAAAATGCTCTCGTTCCTAACAACATTTCTTCGTGCCTACCACCCTACTGTCCTATCGTTCTCATCGTCACCGCTTTCCCCTCCATTTTTTTTCTTTTCCTGCTTTCAAGACTTTAAATTTATACAAATGACCCTAAACCATTAAGTAATTGACGGTGTTAAACTCACCGACACCCAGTTATTGAGTGAAAGAACTAAAGTGTTAGGACTTACATAATTTAGAGACTGAGTGAACATAAATTTTAGTTTAGAGACTAAAGTGAATGAGTTAACGTAATTTAAAAAAGTAATAGATAATTTAACCTATATATAATGAGCCGACAGATTGCATATATCTGTGAATCTGCGGATGATGAAGCTATGTGGCGTGGAAGGTCTAATTCACATCCACTTGCACCAAGTTAGCCAGTCACAAAATAATCTACCTCTACAAATTCATAGAAAAAATTAGCGATTAAATTCGCAATACGTGATGCACATCTTACGGATTATTTCATCCCACTGACATCCCTAACATATCATAATCTTGAGTCTTTACGATGAGATTAACTTGTGACCTTTTCATCATGGAATTATACTATATACATTTGGGGCCAATTTGCTGCAGTAAGTGAATAGTATCTTTGTTGTCAAGGCCCTTAACTGCTTCAGGGTGGCAGATCCAAATTCAGTTCTTCAATTCACCAAATCATCATAGTTTAGAGTATTAATCTACATTTTACCCTAACTATTTCCAACTTGGAGATAATATTTCATTTAATATATTCATTATATTGCCTTTCAGAAAAAAAAAAAAAAGCAAAAGCAAAAGCTGCATAACACACCTCTTATTTGGTTGAACAACAAAACCCCAGCAGCATCTTTCCCGCAATCATTAATGTTCCAGTGTTACACACTAGTCGTACGGAGTTACAAACCTCATAATGAACGTTAATAAGAATCCTTCACCTTTGTTATGTACAAGGCCCCGTAAAGAAACTATAACCTGTGTATTTTAGTACCCCTGTAAAGAATTTGATTCTATCAGCCTCCATCCAAACAATAGCCCTCTTCTTTCTTGCTATACAGCTTCCCAACTGCAAAACCAACAACAATCAATTGTTGCTTGGACACATGACAGAAACATGTGAAGTTTCCGGCATCACTTTTTGCACAAGTTGGAAATATTCCACAAGGGGAAGTAAGATTGATCCACAGAAGTTGATATGCATTCCAAATCCTTTATGCAAATTATTCTAGTAAATGTGTCCTTGTGTTCAAATACTTTAAATCACCTTATCAATTTTGCATCGCAGTGGGATCCTACTCTGCAGGTCCAAGTTGTGTTAAAGTTAAATAGAAGTTCATCAGTTCACGACCAATATGGCATCACCATCTTCCCGAGTTAAAACTTCTGCCATTGCTTCTTGACCAACATCTGGTTGTTCCCTGCTTTCAGAAAATCCGTCCATTATCAGTATGATACACATTGTTTAACAGTAACAATGTAAGAAGTAACAACCCATGCATCAACAGTTCATACAGAACCAAAGCCCTGCCCAAACTTCAAGAGGTAATGCTAATGCCCACTTTCAAAGAGGGGTTTGAGTTCGTTAGAAAATGGAGAAGCCTCCTGAATACAATGGTTCTCATGAACAGATCAACTTAAATCCAAATACCCGAAATCCAAACTCCACAACTAATATTTTAGCTCTAAATTTAAATACCTTAAGCATATCGCACTGACTATGCAATCCTGTGATTAACATGATAATGAAAAATTGTATCATCTATCAGGTTGTAAATTTCAGGAATCTATTTGATCAGGAGACTTACAGCCATGTTATGTTCCTTCAAGTTCTCTAATGACTCTGCGAGCTCCACTTGTTTAGATGCAGTAGCAAGTAAAGCCTACAAAGTAAAACCATAAAACTTGAGCACTATGTTGTACTAAATTACTGAATTCAGATATGAAAAAGAAAGGCACTCTGTAAAAGATGAAATTACTTTCTTTGTTTTCTGTAAATCTTGTTCTATAGATTTTATTCTATTCATGGACTCGAGGAGCATGTCATCTTTTTCTGGAGGGATATGTTTAGGTTTATTACAAAGCTCTGTCACCATAGCTTCTAGATGTTGGAGCCTTTCCCAGCACGGATCAAGTGAGCCCTGCTCAAGTACTGGTGAATTGCCTTTTGCTTGAGACCTTGAATCAGCCAACTGGGGGTTTTGCTGAATATCTATTTGCTTCTTTGCTTCTTGAATGACAGAAACTTCCCCAAATCCACGTATTAGGAAATAAATACAAGCAAAAAACTTCAATAGAAAGTGAACCACCGAAGTCATTACTCGGCCAATGATCATCTTCACCGGGCTGCTTGTCGTAGTGTTTATGGTGAAATCTTCTGTCACAAAGACCAAATTGGATAAGAAAACACTTCTAACATGTCTGAGAGTTTTCAAAAAGGAAATGCTATTGATGATGGATTAGAAACTAAAGTTAGTTTAATAAGTAGGAAAACAAACATTGAGATTGGGTGTGCAGCGATATAAAATTTCATGCCAGAGGCGCTTCCTGATGAAATTTTCTTATATGAGATGAATACTTAAAAGATGCTTACCTGTTGAACTAGCTTCCTCAATTCTCAAAGAATTAGCCGATTCAACATGGGTATGAGTAGATTCAGAATCTTTTCTCCATGCCTGGAAAAAACATATACATGTAAAGATGTCTCCATGGAGCCATAAACCAGGGACTGAACACTGAAGAAACAATAGTACCCCCTCATTCTAGTACATAAAAGGGCTCTCTCAATCCAAATCATTATGACTTTCAACGAAGGCCCAATGTTCTTAATCTTCAACTGTAGCAAGATTTGTTGACTGGGTTTGTCCCACAAAGAATGAAACGTATTCTTTTTTGGGTTATCTCATAAAGGTTGAAACATTTTCTTTCTAAGGAAACTTTTTAACATCAGTTTTACCTCAGTGCTCTCAATTTCTCTTCTCAACTCAAAATGTTGTTGTCTTATATGACAATTTTACTTTATTACCATCAGGTCTTCAACACTTTTTAATCTTCGTGTTTAGTCAAATGTTCCATCCTTTGTGGGGACAAAGAGAGTATCCAATATCAGTTTTAAACTTACAGTAACCTAATTACATGTAACTAGAAGTGGATCCAACACTCTACAAGCAATCCTTGTTGGGAAAACTCCTTGAAAATTGACATTATTTTATTTTTGGCAAAATAAATTACACAACTCACATTTACTCTTGTACATGAAAATTGCACACAGTTATTTTTCCAGCTATCCCACAAAATTGTTCACTAATGAAACTTTTTATTTTCAAAGTTGCAAAACTATCTTTGCTTATCTTTACTTTTTTGTCCCATTTTTTGTGCAGATTTCACTCAAGGGTGATTATGTCAAAGTATGCAAATGTCTTACATTCACCTTAATCTCCGGTCAAACCCTTCAATCTTTTGAAACGGGGAAGTACGACAATTTATGGTAGTACTCTCTCACACTACTACCTCTACTCCAGCACTCACACACCTCAAACTTAATCTCTCTTGCACTCTTATACGCACACTCTTGCACTTGAATTGCTTTGCACTTACGCTGCTGTCTTCCTCTTGTGCACTGCACACACTTCGCTTGCTTGCCCACAATCTATGCCGGTCATCTATCCAAAACAAACAAATCCTAGAAAGTTCTAAAATGTCGGCAGTTACAAAGACTTTTCTAGCGGCTTACTCCAGCTGTATAGCAGTCATTCCTCAGTTCTTTCCTCTAGAAGCCAACTTGATTATTTGCTTATGCCAACTGAGCCATCTTCTAGAATTATGCTAGATATTTACTCTTTCCTAATGTTCCAGAATTCTCTCAGCTCTCTCTAAGTTGTTTTGCTTTACAACCATGGTATTAAATTTCATATCGTACCGGCCGGTACGCCGGTTTCGTACCGGTACCGGCCATAAAACTGCACCGTTTAGGCAAAAATTGTATCGGCGGCCATACCGGTCGGTACCGGTCATTTCAGCCATGCCGTGTACCGGCCGAAATGTAGAAAACTTCAAACGTAAAAACTTACACATTTGTTTGTTCCTCAAAGAGTCTCATCTTCACTGCAAAATCATGTATAAAAATTGCAAGCATAAATGTATCCCAAAAAATGCTCACATACAGTACAATCAAACAGAATCAATATTTAAGTATTTTGGAGATGTTATTATTTTAATTTGAATAGAATTAATGCATCCTCATGAATTTGATTTTTATTTCTCTTAGTGTATATATATATACCGGTACACTCTTTCCGGTACAAGCGGTATACCCCCGATATACCGGTATTGTATCGTATCGCTGCCAAAACGGTACGATGACCGGTACGATATTTAATACCATGTTTCCAACAGTAATGCTCAGTCCTGACAATTAATAGATTTAGTTTTATGAAAGATGGGAATGATAAACTCCCAGGAAACTTACTTCATCAGCAACGGTTGAGATTTGCATTAAGGTAGATGGATTGATCTTCATATCTGATTCTGAATCTGCAAGACATATTTCAGTGCTGCGATCCTGCTAAGCACAAAAAATCTCGTAAACAATAAAAAAGCTGTATACTTGAGAAAATTGAAATATATGTCGCTATAACGAATCCCAAAATATAGTATCGTTTCAACAATTAAGTAAGAACTCTTTGAACTGTAGTTGAAAAACCTAGAACATTCAATATTCCTTGCTGTTAATCTTATATGTATTGATACTCCATTTGGAAAATTCAAAATGTCATAGTTGACATTTACCAAATGCTTTCTAAATGTAATATAACATGAAAATAACTTTTACAGAAAGTTTGCATAAGTCAGCACAAGGTCAAACGCTGGTAAACTAAATAGTTAATACAACAGTGGAAAATCTAATAAGTAAATATTTTCTATGAAATATTCAGAACAAATCTAACATAAACACTCCTCGCACAGGACTAGCAGTATTACATACTGACATAGTATTCGGAGTTGAGACTTTTATACTAGCGCATGAAAAATTTCTTGACTTTCAACAATACCAAAATTTAAAAATTGCAGCATCTTTTATCTTTCAGAAAAATATAATGCAAATCAAATGACGTTCAAATGAAGATATATTATTTCTTGATAAATTAATCGACAACAGACCTTAAAGTGCGGTTTTTCTATATTGTCAACATCAGAGGAACTGGTGGTTTTCTTGAAGTACATTGCATCTCCCAAAAGTACAAGCTGAGAATAAAGGATTTGAAACCATAGATATCAGTTGAGATTTGCATTACTAGTCAACAACTTACACACAGATCTCAGACCAATGATTGAGTACGCCAAGATAATACCTTTGCTATCTCTGGATCCTTCCACGGTCCCTTACCAGATCGCATGCATCCACCTTCATTTGGACATGAGCAAGTTCCACCAAGAAAGTCAGGCAATTGGCTGTGTGGATAAAAAAACTAGGGAGTCAGGAAACCATTCATAGCTGAAATATTACAGTAACAGTGCAGAAGATCACAACCTTGTGTCAATAATCTCCAACAATTTACTATGGAATTTGTTTCCCAAAACCTGAAAAGCAACAAGTAAAATTTGTATACCATAAGTGCACCTTAAATGAAAGGTAAATGAGGTAGACAGAATTCATTTACATGAATCTTTGATGTAGTTCTGGGATCCAGAAAGCTTCTGGCTGTGTTCCACAGCAATTTGAACCCACTGCCAGCATTGACTATGTACATTTGATGCAATGTCTGTAAAAAAAAGATCATTATTTAGTGAATATAACTGTGTATGAGAAGTAAAACATTTCTTGTTACCCAAGGCGAATCACCTCCGGGTAGTTTTCACCATCGATCTTCTGCATGCGCATTACAAGATCATGTGCAAGCTTGCCAAAGCTCATCCAGTTCTGCATATTGAGAATGACAATATTGGTTATCTAATTTTTCATCAATGCTTAAATCTGCTATGGTAAAAGCAATTAACACATGTGTACTAATAATAACAATAATAATAATAATAATAATAATAATGATAATAACAATAATAGTGATTCTAACAGTTATAAGCACAGAACTGCCTAAGTTTAATAGTACATGCACTGACCAACCCTTGCACATCCAAGATTGTTGTTGTTGAATCAATATGCCTCTTTGCAACAATGGAGCACGCCGGGAACTTCTCAAAGAAAGTCTTTTCAAACCCCTGAACATGATATTTCAGAAAATGGTCGGTAGTGGTGATGCTCATCAGCTTAGCAGGTTCAATCTTGCCAAGTCTTTCTATATAAACTGGTCGACCCGCTTTATCTATACCATGGTAACCATGAGGATAATAACGCTGAACATCTTCCCGTTCTTCGTATACAAAATCCTACAAATTCATCATTCCAGATAAACACCTTGTATAATGCTGGAATAACAGTGGAGAGAAATAGAGTAATCAGGGAGGGGGAATTTGCATGCTCGTTAGCAACTGAAGTGTTAGACTTCCAGCTTGTTCTTGGTTTGCAGATCATGAAGAAATTTACCTCAATAATAGAGTCTACTCCATTCTCCCTCCTCCAGTTGAGCATTTCTGACCACATGAGCACAGTTTTATCCATGTCAAACTTCCTTGCCTTCAGAAATCTGCAGGCAAGAGAAAGTAAAGATTTGCAGATGTGTAAGACCACAATCCAAGTGTGGGAAAACTCAAAATATGGAGAAACAAGTTGTGTTCAAAATGCAAAACAACACAAGACTAAGGCTCCAAAATGGCAACAAAATTGCTGCAGGAAGGGAAAGATATAGGAGTGGTTACAAAAAACCTCTGTAACTTTGATTAATAACTAATTCAGATATAGTAGTAGCTGCGTAGAGCTGCTGTTGAAACTTCAAAAACCAGAGTTTTAAAATGGATACAATAGAACTTGTTAAACTTGGCCAGTATTTTGGGCGTTAAATTGTAAACTTTGCCGAATAATCAGATATAGCAGTGGCTGCCTAGAGCTGCTGTTGAAACTTAAAAGACTAAAGCTGTAAACATGGACACAATAACTTGTTAACCTTGGCCCAATGTATTGAGCAGAACGCGTCTAAATTACCCAAAAGTATGGCAACTACAGAGCTCCAAATTTTGTGATGCCAATATGAAAGTAGGGAGACTATATACTCCAGTCCACCGACCCTAAAATAGTTGCCATTAAAGTGTACTAGCTGTTAAACATGGAAGTAGAGAGAGGTGCAGAACAAATAAAACACCTCAACATTGTGTGATAATCATCATGACGAGGTGGAAGCAGATCTTTGGAAATCAAGATTTCTCGGAAAGCATTGACTGCCTCTTCCTCCTCTGCGTCCCTGACATCCTCAATCGTAATTGCTGCATACCGGCAATTGGCGACGCGTTTGCCGCGCTTCCTCAGAGTGTGAGTTAACCTGGTGGAAGCAGTCATGGCCTTCTTCTTGAGCGATCTCGACCGCGTCCTCCTCTTCTCATCCTCCGATGTCTCCACATCCAAACCTCCTTCTCTCCTAGCCCTCTCATGTTCCTGGAACGAGGTCATCTCTCCTGAACCACAAACAAAGACAATCACGTCATTCAAACTCTATCCTGATCTCCGATTCCCGAGGAAACAAGCGGAATCGAGGATGAATTTACCAGGCATTACGTCCAGCGAATCGAATCTGGATACAAGCAGCTGATACCAAGCACTCGAGATCTCAGTGACGCTCACTCGCAGAAGCGATGTTGTCGTGCTTCATAAACAGGATTCTCAAATTGAGCTGAAATTCAGAGAGAATAGAACAAGGATGAGCATATCCGAATATCGAATCAGATCCAAACTGAGCCGCAGAAGCTGACAAAAGCACGATGAAGACGATGCAGATCGATTCAATTTCAATAGCGAGATCACAGAAATCAATGTAACAAAGATGAGAGAAAAAAACGGAAGGAAAAATCTCATAAATAAGCAGTGCCAAAGTGTTACCGGATTAACACGCTGCAGCGAAGCAAGGAAAGAAAAAAATCACCGAATACAGAAGGAGGTCAATGAATCTGATTTGTCTGGAATTCTTGAAGTTTCCTTCCAGAAGTAACGATCAAGATTCAAGAGCGGAAGAATGAAGGAAGGAAGAAGAAAAGTTACTATTGATCTGCTTTAGATTCTGAGGCGGGCTTTTTTATGGAAAAATGAAATAAAATAAAATATTGGGAATGAAGAATGTTGAGCAACTTTGTTGTTCAGTATCATTTATTTCACAATTTTATTATATTTAATTTATAATTTATTTTTATATATTTTTAAATATTTAAAATTAAAAAATTTATATAAAAATTATAATTTAATATTTAAATTTTTTAAATATATTTTTTTAATTTTTTTTTATATTATTTATTTTTATTAAAAATTAAATTAAATATTAAATATTAAAACAATAAAATTAAATAATATAATTTTTAGAAGATGGAGGATATACTTAACGGTAATTAGTTAGGTGGAAAAACTTAGTAACTGGGACCAGCATGGGACAGCGCGCTTGCTTCCTTCATCCCGGCACAGAGGCGCAAGCGCCGGAAACGTCTCGAGTCAATCGGCCACTTTTGCTGTTTTACTTTTACAACAGCCTTTCGCTAATCAATACATTTGACTTTATTTTTTGGTAAAGTGAATCATAATCATCTAACTTTAATTTATGTATTATTATAATTTGTTTTAATTTTTTATATTTATAAAATTATGTATTTTATTTTTTTTTTTCTTCACAAAAATTTTCTATTTATTCATCATTAAGTTTAATAAATTTATAGGAGAAATAATTTTTTCAGTAACTTAATTATTTTAAAATAATTTATTTATATCAAAAATTCTGAACTTAACTATTTAGACACCCCAAATAATTTTAAATTTTGCACTTTTATAAAAGTTTTAATGAAACCTAACAATATTCAGCCATCATGGAACCGCCGCCGCCAAAAAATTCGAAAATGGAAAAATTGCCAAGAGCGTAGATCGGTTCTTAAAATTGCCGGATCACTACCCAGACCGCGAATCGGTGACTCAAGCACCGCGATTCAATGGCCCTGGACCGGGTTCCGGTGGTCTTAAGGGCCGATCTATACTCCTGATAATTTTTTTTGCATTTCCGGATGTTTTCTGGCGGCAGTGGCGGCACTCCGATGATGGTTGGGTGCTGTTGGGCTTCATTAAATTTTTTTGGTAGAAGTGTAAAGTTAAAAATTATTTAGAGGTGTCTAAATGATTAAATTTAAAATTTTAGGTGTAAATAAATTATTTTAAAATAATTGAGTTGCTGGAAAAAATATTTTTTCCACAAATCCGTCAAACTTAACGGTTATGGATGGAAAAAAATCATAAAGCTGAAAAAAAGAAAAGAAAAAAAAAACTTTATGGATACAAAAAGTTAAAACAGTATCGTGATGCTATATGAATTAAAATTACAGAACTATCATTTTTTTTTATCAATACATTTAACTTTGAAGGTTTAATATTTTATTCAAATACGTATTAAACAAAAATAAATAGTAAAATTAAAAAAAAATACTTAGTAAATTTAAATTTAATTATGATATATATATATATATGAATTATTTACTTTTACATGTCTAAATATATATATATATATATATATATATATTAAACACA
>JBBYHH010579722.1:0-10694 GCA_038382905.1 Daphne laureola
TTAGGCCCTGTCAATGATCGTCATGGCATTGCTCGAATCTGGGTTCATCAAAACTGCGCTGTGTGGAGTCCTGAGGTGCAATTTCTTGAGTTATCATCACTTTTCTTTTTTTCTTTCTACAACTTGTTTTATCTCGATCCCTTCCATTATTGTCTTGGAATTGCTTTTTTACTTAAAGTATTACTCCATTGTCCCCAAAAATTTTAATCTTTTTTTAGCTGTTTCTAAGATTTTGAAACGTTTCCCTTTTAGTAAACTTTTTACATATTAGCTTACCATTTTACCCTTATTTCGACCCTCTTCATCATTTTTTTACAAAGTTCGATAAAGTTAACTTTCGTTTTCAATCTACTCAACGCATTCTCCAATAACTTTGATATTTTAAATTATATTTTTAAGAGCCAAATGGAAAAATATAAGCAATTTCTACACATCTTAATATTTTTAAAAAACATTTGTTTCAAGGAACAACGGGGACGGATGGCGTACTATATACTCCCGCCGTTTCTTAAAGACTGTACACTTTATTTTGTTGTTTTCACAATATTTAATCTATGATTTTTTTCCCATGAATGTTTAAACATATAAAGTTTAATAATTCATATGCATATCATAATTTGAAGCATATAGTTTCGAAGTATATTTTTTCTGAATTGTTTTCACTATTTATCTTAGTAGAAATTTGATTCAAACACCGATACTCAAAACATGAAAGTCAAACCCCACAATATTTAAAGAACGGAGGGATATCTTTTATATTTTGAGACCCATTGTTCCTCATGGGTCACATGAAATCTCTCTTTTGATATGCTTTCTTTTTGTTTGCTGTTATGTTGATATAGACATTATTACTTAGGGGAACAAATTTTAGTCCTAGCAGTTTCACTCTTCTAAGCAATTCCGAAAACTTTGTCTAAGGTATTAACATCATCATACTGCACTTCAGTTGCAACTATGTTGAGGTTGATGACAACTTATTTTGTCAATTAATTATCTAAAATAAGCCAACACTTTCACTCTATGCAAAAAGCATAATGGGAAAGTTTTGCCATGGATGCCCCTTCGTTCACAACCATCATATGGAGGAATAATGAGATGAAATTCCAAACCTTTATCTACATGTGTTTTACTCTCTCGCATGGAAAAATATCATGAGAAGGTGATGAGTGAGATAGTTGATATTATCAGGTGATTGATATTTTTAAATTGAATATCAACATGCATGTCATGTAACATAACTTCTGTTTAAGGTACCAACTGTTGGACCTGAATTTTCTGTAGGATAGTTATTTTTTTCTTTTTTGAATGGCATTTTTTTTTTCAATTTTACTTGGATCGAGCTTTATTGGGCTTCTTAGAGGGGCAACTCTCCCAGCCATGTTTTCTCCATACACAAGATTCGAAGTCCAAACCTTGCTTAAGGAAGGATGAGTCCCTTGTCACTCAACCTCAACAACCGTTGGTCTGTAGGATAGTTATTGAATGGAAACATGATCTACTGAGTGGAAAACTTATTATATAAGTGGTTCATCAAGTTCCATAAAACTATTGCACAATGTCATTTACTGGATGATGAATACCAAATAGTTTAAATTAGTTTTAGAGCAGGTGATGTTCGAAAAGTGAGAAGTTTGAGTACTGGACTACAGAGTTGAAAAGTTTTAGGATTCATTTAGAGAAGTACAAAAATTTAGGACTATTTGTTCACATAACTGGACAGTTATTAGACTCATTCAAGAAAAAATTTAGGACTGAAGTGGAAATTATTGTACTTTAAGACCGAAAGTCCTTTTCGCCGCTTAATTTTTTGTTGTTGATGGGGATGGTGGAGGCATGAACTCAAGACCTCCACCTTATGTCCTTATGAGCATAACCACTGGTCTAGATGTTCAGGACTCCCCGTTTGATTTTTATTATTATTGTTATTGTTATTATTAGTCCTCTTTCCATCCCATTTGTGCTGCCCCCTTCCCTATACATTTTGTAAAGGAAAAGGACAACACGAATGGGACGGAGGGAGTATTATTTTCCTTCTGTTATTATATTATTATTATTATTATCATCATTATATTATGTATGGGATACATTTTACTATTTATATTGTGTGCTGGTTCTGCAGGTTTTTTTTGCTGGTTTGGGACGCATGAAGAACATAAGGGCTGCTCTTTGCAGAGGAAGAGCCCTCAAGTGCACCCGTTGTGGGAGGACAGGAGCAACAATTGGATGCCGTGTAGATCGATGCCCAAGAACATACCATCTGGTTGGTTTTGTGCTGATTTTTGTTCCATTACGTGTGGTAGATTATTTGCAACAATAAAAGGATTTATTTTCTTATATATGGAAATGATTCTTTACAGCCGTGTGCACGAGCATGTGGGTGTGTGTTTAATCATCGGAAGTTTCTTATAGCCTGCACAGACCATAAACATAAATTCCAGCCTATTTTTAAATATTTAAAACGCATAAAGAAAATGAAAGCAAGGAAAATGAAGTTAGAAATGAGGAAGCTGTCTAATGATGCGTCAAGAAGGGATGTAGAAGCTGAGGAGAAATTGTTGGAGCACTGTGGTGAAGATGAAGAGTTCTTGAAACGTGAAAGCAGAAGGCTTCACCGTGATTTGATGAGAATATCAGCTGTATACATTGGGGGCATGAACACTGATAATGGAAAAATGCATGAGGGTTGGGAGTCTGTTGCTGGACTGCAAAATGTCATTCAATGTATGAAGGAGGTTGTCATTTTACCACTTCTTTACCCCGAGTTCTTTAGTAACCTTGGGCTTACACCTCCACAGGGAGTACTTTTGCATGGTTATCCTGGAACTGGAAAGACTCTTGTGGTGCGTTCTTTGATTGGTTCCTGTGCCCGTGGTGATAAACGGATAGCATATTTTGCCCGCAAGGGTGCTGATTGCTTGGGAAAATATGTTGGTGATGCAGAGCGTCAGCTGAGACTTCTGTTCCAAGTTGCTGAAAGATGCCAGCCTTCAATAATTTTCTTCGATGAGATAGATGGCTTAGCACCACGCCGTACAGGACAGCAAGATCAGACACATAGCTCAGTTGTGTCAACGTTGCTCACTTTGTTGGATGGTTTGAAATCTCGAGGTTCGGTGGTGGTCATAGGTGCAACAAATCGTCCTGATGCTATTGATCCAGCGTTAAGGAGGCCGGGGAGGTTCGATAGAGAGATTTATTTCCCTCTCCCATCAATGGAGGACAGGGCAGCAATCCTTTCACTTCATACAAAGCGGTGGCCAAAACCGGTTACTGGACCTGTCCTTAAGTGGGTTGCAAGAAAAACAGCTGGGTATGCTGGTGCTGATTTGCAGGCTCTTTGTACTCAAGCAGCTGTTATTGCCTTGAAGAGAAAGTTCCCGTTACAAGAGATGATGACGGCAGCACAAGAGGCAATGCAAGATACTAAACGCATTCCACTCCCTGCCATTGCAGTTGAGGAGAAGGATTGGCTGGAGGCTTTGTCATGTTCTCCACCTCCTTGCTCACGTCGAGAAGCAGGAGTAGCTGCTAATGATTTAGTTGCATGCCCACTTCCCACTCATCTGATTCCTTGTCTTTTGCGACCCTTGTGCAGCTTACTTGTTATCCTAGCTCTTGATGAACGGATTTGTTTACCATCTGCTGTTTCAAGGGCTGCATCGTTGGTTAAAACTGTTATTCTTTCTGTTCTGGGCAGCAGGAAACTGTCAAAAGATCACTGGTGCTCATATGTTGATGACTTTCTCCAAGAATCAGAAATATTAAAGGAGATAGAGAGGAGGCTTTTACATGTTGGAACTTTAATTGGAGAGCCAAACTTTCATCCTTATGACATTTGTCCTGATGACTTTAGTGAGGAAGGTGCAAAAGTTGAAACGACATTACGGAAAAATACTGGAGACTGCAAAAGCTTGGCAAAAAATACATCTTATGTTACAAGTAAGAAAACAGGATTTCGGATGCTGATGTCTGGGAACCCGAGATCAGGACAAAGGCACCTCGCTTCATGTCTTCTTAATTGCTTTGTTGGTGATATTGAGCTACACAAGGTAGATTTGGCGACAATCTCACAGGAAGGCCATGGTGATATGGAACAAGGGATGAACCAGATATTAAGTAAGTCTGACTGTTCTGGACGTTCTGTGGGTTATGTTGTTCTTAGTTGAGCGATATGACAAAGATCAGATATAATGTTCTATGATTTAGGTCTTCAATTCACTTTATCAGTTGCTCTAGTTAACTGATATGACTTGGTATCTTTTGCTGGAATTGAATTTCTGAACTTCCAAGATATCGACAAACTAGCTGATAGGCCCCAGTTTACAACTTACAAATGCTACATTATGGTTTTGTTTAATTGTACTACCTCCGTCCCGAAAAAGAAGATACGTTCGACTTTCAATTTTGTGTTTGACACAAATCACTAGAAATTTTTCTTTAAAAAATTGCTCCCTCCGTCCCTTTTTAGATGCACATGTTGACTTTTGCACTTGTGTTTGACTCAAATTTTCACTAGAAAGTTTTTGTTAATTTAAAAATATATATATATATATTTAAAAACTAGAGAGGTTCATTTATTATTTGCATATAAATTATTGAACTTTATATACTAAAATGTTGAAGGAAAAAATATCATAGATTAAATGCTAAAAAAAGTGTAGCATTTAAAAAGGGACGCAGGGAGTATATTATAAAAAAATACACGTAGAAACTAGAGATGCTCATTTATCATCATTCAAATTAGTGGACTTTATATATTACTAGTAAATTGTTAAAAAAAAGCATAGATTAAGTGCTCAATTTAGCAATGTCTTAGAGTCCCATAGTGTTAGATCCTCAACAGAATGACCTGTTTGCTACTAGGTATTTGCAGTAGCTGTATACTTTCTTTTTTTCGTTCATCAGGAGTTTTTGTGCTTGATACCACACGAGTTTCTCAGGCGCTATATGCATGAACAAATTGGCATAAGTGTTGCTGCTGGCTTGAGAAAAGTTCTTATATCATTTTATTCTGTTTGCAGTGAGATGTGCAAGCGTTGGCCCGTGCGTGATTTATATGCCTAGAATTGATTTATGGGCTGTGGAGAGCTCATCTACAGTGGATGAATCCTCTGATAAGGAAGATATTTTGAGTGTAACAAGAGCAAACTCATCTCTGCAGAATATTGAATCGACCAGGTCAACTGAACCCAGAACTGAAATTATAGGTGCATCACACTTCTGGAGCTCATTCATCGAGCAAGTTGAATCAATTTGTGTTTCTACATCCTTAATAATCCTGGTACTGATAGCATCTTCATTCCCTCATCTGTAGTTTTGATAGCCAGAATATAAGTAGACCTCTTCTGATCTCAGTTTGTTTCTGATTTTACAGAGCTTCTTAAAAGTATATCTGAGCATTGAAAATAAAGAAATGATCTTGTATACATGCTACACATTATATTGCAAAAGCAATGAAAAACTAACACTTCCACCTGAATCATGTTGAATGTGTTTTATCTTGGACTTCTTGTTGCATCTTAGGCATTATAAATTCAGTTGGACGTACTTTTACATACTACGCAAATTAGAGCTCAATGCTTCTCCCACAATTCCCCCCCCCCCTTTTTTTTCCGGTCTGAACCTGTATTTGCTTGAAGTTTAGATTCCTTCTTTGGTGACTACAGGCTACATCAGAAATCCCAAATCTGTTGCTGCCTCAAACATTAAGGGAGTTTTTTGGAACCAATTCACTGGGTGTTGGTGGTAAACCTTCATTAGTTCACACGATACCAAGGTTCTCTGTGCACGTTGACGGAAACTTTAACCATGACTTGGTGGTTGAATTTTCTGCCATGGAGTTATCAAGGAATGTCCTCCAACCTTATGTTCATATCACTCATCAAAGATATCACCTTCAGGGGAATTCTGAGACTCAGGTGAATCAAGATTGTTCTGTTACCAGATGTCAGGATGTGAATAAAAATGTAGAAAATGAAGTCGGGGTGGATTTACACTCTTTTAATGATTTGTCAGCTAAAAAGTTTCCGACAATAGAAACAGCTGCTACAGCTTTCATCAAACAGCCTTTGAAAGGGAAATCAAGTCTGATGTTGGCAATATCTAGTTTCGGAAATCAAATTCTACGGTACCCTCATTTTGCTGAGCTCTGTTGGGTCACATCAAAACTGAAAGAAGGCCCTTCCGCAAATACAAGTGGACCATGGAGGGGATGGCCATTCAATTCCTGCATTGTCCGCCCCTTAAACTCACTGAACATGGAAGATGTTCCTTCTGATCGCTCTGCAAATACGAAAAGCAAAGATAAATATGGGCTGGTAAGAGGGCTTGCTGCTGTTGGTTTACTAGCATATAGAGGTGTATACAAATCACTTGGAGAAGTGTCTCATGAGGTGAGGAAGGTTCTTGAGCTTCTCGTTAGCTGGATTAATTCAAAAGTTGATGCTGGTAAAGATAGGTGCCAGTATGTTCGTATATTGTCACAAGTTGCTTATCTTGAAGATATGGTTAACAGCTGGACATATTCTCTTCAGAGGTATACTTTATTATCATAATTGAAACACTTGTTGATTCATATGGTTATCCTCTAATAAAATCCTTAATTTTCAGTTTGGACCAGGTCGCATCAACGGAAGTGAATAATCCTGGACCAAGTATTCTGGGGTCTGCTGATGATAATCTCCGTCCTGTCAGTAATACGGTTGAACAGGTTACTGAAGTGAATTGTTCAAAGCACACAGATGATACAATCGACAATGCCAATATGGACCATTCTGATGCTTGTATGGTTCAATCCACTGATCAAATTTTACAGGAAGGTGGTCAGAAACCGATTGGTCACACAAGCGAAGCACCTTTAGTCTACCCAGATGTTGGTATTGAATCACTGAATGATGGTAAGGAGCCTGACAAGATGAATTCTGGATCCAGCATCACAAGCAATACTGCAACTCTTGTTCAAGATTTGTCCTCAGAAAGGATAAATGGATTAATTTCAAGTGAATCTCAGAGTTCAATCTCTGTATCTGATGGACTTGTTGGTGTAAATGTTCCTATAACTGCTGAGCGTTGTGTAGATGCTAACGCCTCTTCAAACAAAGCATCTGGTGACCCTAGCAGGGTATGCTTGTACCGGTGTTGCTCCAACTGTTTCCGAGTCCTCCACAATTTGATACATAGAATCATCAGTCAACAGAGGAAATCAAATGGAAACCAGTGGACTGTAGAAGACATTCATGATGCTGTTTCATCTCTGTCGGTTGAGCTTCTCTCGACTGTTGAAAAACTCTATATTGCAGGTACTAACACCTCTACATTCATTAACCACCAGAAACAAGAAGCTAATCCAGTGGCATCATGCCCTGAACTGAGTAAATGTTGCTGCAGAAGATCAAACATGCCTGTTGGATGTAGTTGTCACTCTGTAAATGGATGTTCGACGGAAGAGTCGATCAATTTAGGCTCGGAATCCGAGTTTGATCCAGTATTTATATTCAGAGAGGGAGTATTAGTTCCATTAGAATGTAAGGAAGATTTCTCTTTTCACTGTAAATTTGAGAGACTATGTCTTTGCTCTCTTGTAGAGTCTATATCAATGACAAAGCAGCCCTTTGATTGAACCCATCTCCTATTTCAAAGTTTGTTTGTTCGTTTCAGTGGCATACTTAATCTTTACAGGTCATGCCTAAATTTTGAAGGAATTCTGTAGTATGATTTTTCCTGTAGTAACAAATCCTTGGGCATTTGATAGAATTATACTCCATATTCTTTTGTTGTCTACTTAGTTCAGTCAATTCATAATTGTTACATTCATCTTTTACATATAATCTATGAATATATTTCCTTCAATATTTTAAATTGTTGTAAATCCAAATAAATTAATATACAGCAGATGATAGAGCAAATGTCAGTAATTGTTAAATAAATTGTTTTACAAAACCTTGTAAAAAAGTTAGTGAAAATTCAAGGTAAGCATAAGTTTGAAATCACTGTAACAATTGAAAAGGGACGAGGGAGTATATGCTTAATTGATTCAATGTGTCATTAATTTATGAATGATTAAACATTTTATGTTGTGAAGGTAAAATATAGTAATAAATTGTATTCTAAAAAACAAACATATGAATATCAGGTGTATTTTCTTTTGCTAATTAAGAACAAACTTAACCATACATGACACACAAACCCTTCACAAACCAACTACCAACCAACAACGAATCATTAGGTTTCATGATGTTTTTTTGACAGGTTCATCCATTTGAACAAAAAACTTATCAATATACTCACTCATAAACCCTTCACTACCAAACACATCTTTCCACTTTTTATGATTATCTCTAACCAATTTCCCCACCCCACTCCCTTCTTCCATCACTAAATCAATGGCCTTCCTCAAGCTATCCTTTGAAAACCACCCATTCTCTCCTCTTTGGACCTCCACAGCCACCTGCAGCTCCTCAACCATCAGCCTTGTGTTCAAGATCTGGTCCCCCAAATGAGGCACCAAAACTATTTGGCAATCACTCACCAAAGCCTCCCACATGGAACCAAACCCACAATGGCTCACAATGCACCCAACTGATTTATGACCTAATATCTTTGTTTGTGGGACCCAATCCCCACACACCACTCCCCACTCCTTCACCCTCTGTTCAAACCCTTGAGGTAATGCTTCTTGGATATTTGAGCAACCATTTGGTGGTTTGAGGGCCACTAGAAATGGCCTATCTGTTTGTTCTAGGCCCAACACTAGCTCTTCAAACTGATCAATCTCAAGGATCCATTGGGTCCCAAATGCACAGTAAATCACTGAATTGGGTTGAAATTTGGATAGCCAATCTTCAACCCAAGTTGAGGAGGATCTCTTTATTTCAGTTGGTTTAATCAACACTGGTCCAGAAAGGAATACCGGCTTTTCATATTGGGCTGAGATGTAGTCACAAAATTTACCTTCCAATTCACGACAAGTTCTTATGGAAATAGCATCACAATTCCGTAATGCTGATGAAATCTTGTCATAAAAAGTTATTCCTTCTCCAAATGGTTGTAACATGAAGCTGAGTGATAACATCTCATGACCGCGAAACACGATCGTCGATGATGGATATCCGTCCGGTGGACCCTCCAGTGTCGACGACTCTTCATTGTACACACAAGAGGGGACTACCGTCAAGGCAATCGACGCGGCCGAAAGCACATTGTGACATATAGATTTGATTCCGAGTGGTTTGGTGATTTCCGGCACCCAATGAGCGATATCATAGATGATTTTCGGCATGGTCGCAAGAATGATAGCCTCTACCTGGTGCCGGACTTGATCCAATGCGATCGAGAGGAACCTGGTGAGGTGGATTGGGATGTCAGAGGTAGTCTCGGCTCCATCTGGGAGGCCTTGACTACAGGAATGGTAATGCGGTGAAAAGTGATGAGATCAGGATAGAGGTTGAGAAGTTGAAGCTGGTTGATGGCTTTCTTGGGGAGCAACAAATGTGATGTTGAAGCCCCTTTTGGCCAACTTGTTGGAGAGGTAGAGGAAGGGGGTCATGTGTCCAGCTGCAAACCATGGAAACATCATAACATGGAAGCCTTGTGTCCCTTCCATGGATTTTCCTGCAACTTTCCCAACTTCTTGATCAGCTCCTTCTAATTTTCTGTTTTTCAGATTGCAAATAGAAAAGTGAAAAAAAAAAACGGATGCCACAACAAGTGTTGATTGGACTTAGATTCTACAAACATGGTAGATTTTCATATTCTACGCACTAGTTTGTGGATCGTTTTGACTGATTAATCTGTATCTTTTGCCTTGGGACCCGCAAAAGATTTGCATTAGTTTTAATTGAACTTTGATTAGGTAAAGACGCAAAGTTAGTTAACTACTCAACATAATTTGTGTATTTTATGATGTTAAAGATCCAAGAACTTTCCATAATTTCATAGGGTACCAACGAATATCATTTTTTATCAATCATAATATATCCATGGAGCTAGCGCCTAAATGTGTACGCCATCCAAGTTTGAAAAACAAAATAAATAAAAATAATGCATTTATCTCATGAAAAACTAAATATATGGTAAATATGTTGTGTTTAAAAGTGTTACAAAATTATTGTAGTAAGAAAAAATTGATCATAAAATATATATTTATGTTGATTTTGGACATGGATGAAATTGACGTTTTAAATTGATAATAATCATCAATTTCACCGATATTTAAAAATTATTCGAATTACATAATTTTTATCATTTTCTTTTTTTTACCGAAAAGAGGATCTAATAATTCAACATGCATTAAACTAGTCATAAAACTGTCTTTTGCTAAATAAATTTTTTATTTTTTTATTTTTTAATTGATTGAATACCGGTACTATTACATGTGTGTACCGTAGATTGTCTTCTAAATGTGTAGTCACTCCTGACTGGTTAAAATTTATATTCGTGCGGTCTCAGAAAATCGACACATTTTCTATTAAGAGAACATTATAATTAGCTAATATATATATATATATATATATATATATATTAGAGTAAATTTTTGAATCCATGGGGTGTTGAAGATCGTTGGTGAAGACCGTGTTTATCCCCACTTTGTAGGAACATTTATTTCAAATTATTTTTAAATTGCGCTTCTAGTTCCCGTGTGGAGGAATTTAGTGTCGTTAACAGATGATAAATTAATATTTTTGAATTTAATAGAG
>JBBYHH010579833.1:0-10694 GCA_038382905.1 Daphne laureola
TGTATATGTATATATATAATGTATGTATATGATTATACAAACAAAAAAATAAAATAAATAAAATACTTAAGCTTGTAGATATATACCATTATATAAGTTATGATCTTATATATTGGTATTTATCTAAAAGATTAAATATAAATAATATGGCTTGGTCGACGAGCAATCATGAGTGACCATTTTGCTTTCTCTCTTTTCTATCTATGCAAGTATTTTTAGTAGGTCTCACGATCCATTCGGATCTCCTCGCAGTGACCGGACGCTTACAAGCTAGGATCATACGGTTTGACTTTATTATTGCCCACGTGATGAACTTCGATACTGCAGATGGGAGTCCGAATGAAGCTACAATGGTAGGTAGTGGTTCGTTACGATCCTATGGATGGTTGCTAGTTATCACAGAGAGTTGGTTATGATTTTTCCGTGTGTTGTTTGGTACGATGCTATGTGCTAGGTGTTTTCTTTTTCGCTACTATGATTTTTCCTTTGGTATTTGTTGATTGTTAATTGATCTAAAGTCTACTTGCGATCTGGCTCGATCATGTTCAGGGTCTTTAGACTATCACTTTAGGGGTTTTCCCTCTTGTTTGTTTGTTTGTTTGTTTTCTCCAACGTTTATCGGTTGATTTAGAATGAAAGTCATTACCTTAAAAAAAGAATTTATAATCTTATTGCTATAAAATTAATTTATACATGCAATATGATGTATATATATATATATATATATATATAAAATACTATATATGTAGCTAAAAAAAAGGAAAAAGGAAAATAAAAAGTTCAGGCTAATTATAAGATTGATCATATAGGATCTAAATCTTAAATTACTATTTATAATTATATATATATATATAAATATAAATAATGTTTGTATATAATTACACAAATAGAAAATTAAAAAATTAAATACTTAATCTTGTAGATGTATACCAATATTGCTATAAAACTAATTTATATATGCAATATAATGTGTGTATATATATATTTATAATATATATTATATATGTAATTAAACAAAAAAGAAAGGAAAAAGGAAAAAAAAAGTTCAAGCTTAATATAGAATTGATAGGATTTAAATCTTAATTACTATTTAAAATGTCTTTTCAAAATTCATAAATTTATATATGTATAATAATTTGTGTTTTTTGGAAAGTGAATGGGATGTTCATGAGAGAATAAATTGGAGCTAAATAGTTATTTTGAAATTTTGTGATATTTATTTATGAAATGTGAGCACGACCTTAAAAGAAGAATTCTACCCTACTAATTAGTGTGTGTCTATTTACAACATAGGATGCTTAACCTTATTTTCATTTGTCACTCAAACAAAATGTTTTCTTATATATTTATTTTAATTTATCATATATCCCTTTCTCTTCGTGTTCAATAAAATATTTAAATAATATTTAAGTTAAACATATACTCATATTCAACGGTCAAATCCACGTAAAAATTAAAAGATAGGAGTACTATATAAGACAATGCTTATATTTCTAACGAGCGTCTAACAAAATTTTGTGAAGCTTTTTGTAAATTTAGCACCCGCACGCTCCCACAAAAATTGATTTTCAATATTAATTTACAGCTATATATTAATTTTCCTCCAAAATTTTGAAAAATATGTAAATAATTTGTATGAAGATGATAAATTGATGTAATATCATGTTCTTGTACAATTTTTAGATTTTAACAAAGTATTCATAACAAATTTTTTGAGTAAAATATACTCCATCCGTCCTCTATATATAATTGATCAAGTTGATGATTTTATGTTTCAAGATTTAATGATAACTCAAATTTTTTAAAAAATAAACAATGAAAAAAACCTGAAAAAAATAAAAAGTACTTTTATGTTACAAATTATGATATGCATGTGAAATACTACATTTTAAATATCTGAATATTCTTAAAAAATCATAGATTAATTAACTGTAAAATAACAAAAAAAAATCATCAATTATTTAAATACAGAAGGAGTAAATTAGAAAGTTAGAAGTATCAATTTTTTTTCTTTTTCTCTTTTTGTAGAAGAGTATAGTCTATCTTATTTAAGCTTAGCCCATGAATGGAAGTGGAACGAAACTTGCATGGTAGTACATGCATGGTTCCTCGAAATAGGTTGTGGAAAAAGAGTTTGTATTTTTTTAAAAGTAGATGTAACATTTGTGAGAGAAATTTAAGAGGAAATATTCATTTTGAACGTATTGTGAAATGTTTTTATGAAATATTGTGTTTAACAAACCCTATTATAGAGTTGTATAAGTATGTTAGAAATATTTTCACAGCTATGTTAAAAAAATAAAATGGAGTAATTCACAGCTCATCAAAGGAAAAACAATTTTTTTTTTCTCTTTTTGTGATACAAAAACTTTTTTAATTTGCATTCATTCATTCAATCCAAAAACCTCTCTTTCCCACTTCATTCTTTCTGAGTATTTCTTTATTTCCCATCAATATCATTCCTCCTTTCTCTCTATATATCTTTGTTGCAGCTGCTCAGACTTCTTAATCATTAATCCAAATACCCTGGCCTTTCCTTTTGATCCAAGCAACCTTCCTTTTCTCTTCCCTCTTTTGTGTCTTCCCCTTTCCATCAACACATCTCTCTCTTCTTCCATTAGCTATATATCTCCCCCTCTCTCTCTATATCACACACACAAATTAACACTCACAGAAAACAAACCTATCTAACTTTAACAGTTCACACACAATATCTCTCCTCTTTCATTTTCTCTCTCCAAAAGTTGTGAACTTTTCCAACTTTTTCCACCATGGAAGCTCAGCACCAAGCAGGTCACGAGGACAACAATGGCGGATCGGGCAGCGGGGGAAACAAAGGTGGGAACTTTATCTGCAGCAGCAGACAGACGAGCACTAGGTGGACACCAACGAGTGAGCAAATAAGAATCCTGAAGGAGCTTTATTACAATTCTGGGCTTAGGTCTCCTACTGCTGACCAGATCCAGAAGATCTCTGCTACTCTCAGACAGTACGGGAAGATCGAGGGTAAAAACGTCTTTTACTGGTTCCAGAACCACAAGGCTCGTGAGAGACAGAAGAAAAGATTCAGTGCTTCAACAACAACTGGAGGAACAACAACAACAACAAGCAACATCTCTGATCATCTCCCCATGCAAAGGCCAAGTACTTTTGTCACAACTGACAACAAGTTCAATAATAATTTTGCCCTTGGTCATGGTAAAACTTTTAAAGTTACATTTTTTGTGGGTAATTTTGTTTCTTTTGATATTTGGGGATGAATAATTAGTTTTTCTGACAAACAATTTGCAGGGCTTTCATCAGCTGGCCAGATGGGTAACTATGGATCTTACGGGTCTGTTGCTATGGAGAAGAGCTTTGGGGTAGGTCATCATTACATGACTCGATATAGCAGTAGAAAGAAATAAAAATGAAAAAGATTTATTTTTTATACGTGGTTTCTTAAAAAGATCTCATTTTTACCCAAAAAAGCAACAAATAGTTACAACCCAGTTATGTTTTCACTTACACAAGCCTATATATGTTTCTGAACAAGCATGCAGTATTAATTAGAAAAAGGACAAAAAAAAAAAAAATGATTTCAGTTTTATGCCTGAGTAGTTCCTTACAGTCCATTTACTCTTTCATTAATTAAGAGATTTTATATTTCTGGAAACAGAATTGCTCAATCTCAGCAAGCCAAGTAGATCAGCAGGAAAACTATGCCTATGTTGGGATTGAAAACTACTCTCCTTACAATTACACTAACTTCTTCGACAAGAAAAGACCCATTGAGCTAGAAGAAGATCAGGAATATTGTTACTTGAACGATCAATATCAGCAACAAGAAGATCAGGAAGCAGCAGAACCCAGATCATACCAGATAAGGAAAACCCTGGAGCTTTTCCCAGTTCCCAATTTTCATGAAGATGATGATCACATCAAAACTGGGTTTCGCAACTTCAGATCATCAGCAAGCAACTGGTTCGGATCTGATCTTAATCACCATGGAGATCTCCATCATGCTGGTTCTCGTGCTTCTCTTGAACTCAAGCTCAATTCCTACACAGCTTTTTCTGGATCAAATGATTGCGTTTGAGACTGATCCGACTGAGACTGATGTGTACATCGGCCACATGCATCTAGCTTTGTTGGTTAAATTACAAAGTTAATCATCTCATGCATGTAATATAAACAAGCTAGCTTTGTAGGATATATGTCAGGTAATTAGATGATGTATGACTGCTAATTATAAGTAGAAGGGAATTAATTACTAGAGTTAGTAGGTCTTAAGTACGTGATTAACTAGTGATATTAGTGACGTAAGTACTGGCTACATGTCTCGTTTGGGGAGCTCACTAAAAAGTGTTTATGATCTTCTCCTATATATCTAATGGTTGATGTAGTCGTCTAACTTCCTTTCCTTTGTCTTTTTTAGAGTTAACCGTAATTGCGGATGGAGAAACTTATAGTGCATGGGGTGATCAGTCATGATAATATAAATATTAAAATAGAACATTGAAAAAATATAGATAAAGAGAAGGATACAACACCGACTCTTCTTCTTCTTCTTTTGAAGGTAGCATAGAAGGATACAAACATGATTTGATAATTAATAAAAATGTATTGTTCATACATTGTGTTTGTTATTTATTGCGCTTTTAGAATTAAATGAATATTTAACGTTAACTTTGGAATATAATATATTTCTAAAGAATCCCTAGTCGAGCATTAATATGGTGAACTAACAGGTTGTTATAATGTACGCGAGACTAGCATAGGGGAAGAATCCATGAGGTGGATTATGACCTATAGTTACATAACAAAGTGTTCATGTAAGTGGATTGACCCACATGAGATCACTGTGTGAATCGTAGCATTTACAACACAAGTGTATCTCACTGACCGTCGTGCTTGATGTTCTTTGACTTGAAGTAATGAAGATCCACTGATGTGAGCAACTTACTTAGATTCTAGTAAGAACCACTTTTAACAGAAGTGGAAAAGACTAGTTTTGGGTAGTTAGCAATATCATTGAGTTGGACTGTCATTGACTAAGAAATGATTCAACGCTCCTTAGATACAAGAGATATTCTCATGGCCACAATTGAATAGTAAACAAGGGTGATTGATTCTATGCCTTTGTTCAAACCAGAGAATTTATTTGAATGAACACAATATGTATAATGAAGATGATCATAATTACCTTGGAGGATGGTTCTGTCACGATGATTGACTTTTTCGTTAATTGGGTAGTAGTGATGTGTTGCTAAATACCGTTCTCTGATTATAATTATGAATGAGATTCATAATTACTGCCAATTTAACTAGAACCTATGGGCCGAGTTACACGTATAAACAATAGTTCAGGAATGTATGGTGCAAATTAGAGAAGAAAATGGGTTTAAGTGACACTTTTTGAAAATTGGTCAATTAAGTGTCAGAAAGACAAAAGTATGATTTCCTTGGGAAGTTGAGTGGGGCGCATGGATGCCTATAAATAGATTATCCATGCACCATTCACATAACAAGGGTTTTGAGCTCTCGGAGTTCTAATCATTTCAGGACTGAAGCTAAAACCTCTCTCTCTATCTTGATTTGCGCCAATACTAGCCTTTCTTCTAGAGAATTATTCCACTTATAGCACATTGTCAGAAGGATGGAGTATCCCGTGTCATCAGTCTTGGAGGAAGGTGGTGATCATCCACTAATAGTTGCTTGTGTGTGGATACATATAGAGAGTGGTGGATTCAACATTTTGGTTTGATAGAAAGCATATTTTTGAGGTAAAATTTTAAACATCTATTCTGTCCTATTGCACATGGATCCTTGTGAGGGACTCTGCTAATTCCTCAGCATTCTTTGAGACCCGAAATCCCGACAGTGGTATTAGAGCCTTTTGTAGAACACCAGGATATAAATTGATTTTTTAATTGCAATTAAATTAAAATTAATTGGTTACATGTCTGAACAATTGGAAAAAATTAATTAAAATCAATATTTTGATTAATTGTTTTTTCCTGGGTTTAATTATATTGTTGGAAATGAAGAACGGGTGGCAGAGGGGCTCGACCTCACTCCGACCGCGGGAACCGTTCATCGTTTATACAACTCGTAAATCCAGAGTTTAGAACTCAAATTATTGTCAAGGAACTACTGGTCATGGAAAAGGAGTCACCCAGGAGGTCGATGATGATGAAAATCAGTCGAAAAAGCCACCAGAAATGACAAAAAACACGTGGATTCCTTATAGAACCCGCGATGATTTTCACTAGTTCCAGTAGCTTCCTGGTGGCGGATGATGATGGCGATGACGGGGTTGGAATTGTGACGTCAAGGCAGACCTCCTTGTAAATTTTTATCTCGATCAAAGTACATGACACAGTGGCGCTGCTAGGAGCGGCGACAACTACAGTTGGCTGGGGCTTCAAAACCCTAGCCGCTGCGAAGCCGGCTTTGAGCCGGCGGCTCCAACAGTGCGGTTCGACTGCTACTCACTGGAGCTGCCCCTGTAGTATCTCATGCTGGTCAATATGGTCCAAAAGATTTGTTTTGACATTTTGACCACTAACTACAATAAAAATAGTTTAAACATTCCTAGGAATTCATTTTTAACTCAAACTGAGCCCCGATTTTTATGTAGCTTCGCAATTAAATCTTCTACATGTTAAAATAGGTATTTTAGCATTTTGTGTGATTTATTGTGGCATGGTACATGGTTATAGCCTTGGATAAAGTTTTTAATTTAAAATACGACTTGAGTGCCACACCTTCTCTTGTAATTTCTTTTGTAAAATTCTCTCCTCATCCAATCCACTCTATGTAAAAGAGGTATTCTGTAAATTATGTAATTTTAGAAAGCATGGAGTATGAAGATCTTAGTGGCTTAAAGAAAAGGCGTTACAAGCACTCCCCGAGTTAAAAGTGAAGACTTAGTTTAAGTTTTACTTTTAGCATTTTATGATTATCCCTTGGCTCGGGATGATTATAGATTTTGGGCTATAACCATGCTACATTAAGTTTGTGCTGTATTATGTATGATAGCTTGATTAGATGTATGCTAGACATGGATTCTAATTCAACCGGAGAAATTAAAATTGGTGAGAACAACGTTAAATCAAAATCTCTAAACGTTAATATCCAACTAATGATCTTTGATTATGGGGCTTGTCAAGCATTCAATCGCTATGTTGTATTTTGTTCCCACCCTAGTGGGGTACCATATTCCAATCTTATTGAAGTCCAGTGCTCTTTTGGATCCGGTTTGAGCATTGTCATGACAATGGGGTTGACATGAAATGGAGATTGATTGACTGGAGGTGAAATGAATATTTTGTTCCCATCCTAGTGGGGTATCGTATTCTAGGCTCCACTCAATGATCCAAGAATTGCATAGTGATACAATTGGCATGGTGGCTACCTATAGTGATCGTTATTTAAACACCAGGCCTAGCGGGTTTGAGTTGAGCGGGGTACTTGGGGTCTTGGCCCACTAAAACACCTCCAACGCGCTATAGGTGTTTCGGGTAAGTAGTAGAGGGCTATTACCTGATAAAATAGTGGGAACATCCTTTAAATTTTGAAGGCCTAATAGCAGGATAAATTATGTAAATCATGTTCTTACCTAGTCAATGTTTACATGTTGTAAATTTACCATGGCTTAAAACACAAACACCATATCCCTACGGCCTGTCCCTAAAAAAGAGAAGCTCAATGGGACGAACTTCATCTCTTGGTTTCATAACCTCCTGATTATCTTAATGCAAGAGAAGAAGGGATACATACTTGAGGGGCCTCTACCTAAAGATCCGACGGCCAATACGCCCCGAGCTGAACGGGATGCTTATCAATAACATCTTAGTGATGCTAATGATGTCAAGTGCTTCATGCTGGTAACTATGGAGCCAATGCTGTAAAAGTAGCATGAATCCATGGAGGCATATGATATGATCAAACACTTGAAACAAGTTTTCAAAAAGTTGGCCCGACATGAAAGGTACGAACGTGTACCAGTAGTTTCTCATGTACTGAAGATGATTGTGCATATTTAGGAACTCGAGAAACTAAAGACAACCTTGCCTGCTGACTTGGCCACTGATATGATCTTGCAATCTCTCGCAGAGAGTTACACACAGTTCGTAATGAACTACAATATGAATGATCTTAACAAAAAACTTCCCAAACTGCTCAACATGATGAGAATATATGAGCAAAATATCCGAAAGTAAAAAGTGATAATGGTTGTTCAGAACAATAAAGGGAAGGGAAAGGCCAACAAGCGTAAGGGAAAATAAGCCCATACGCTTCCTCAAGCCCTTAAACCAGCCACGAACGTAGGAAAGAAGAAGAAAGGGCATGAGTTCTATTGTGGGAAACCGCGAAATTGGAAGCGAAACTTCCAATTATGGCTGAACGAGAAAAAGAAGAGAGTAGATGCTTCAGCTTCAGATATTCTTGTAATTGATGCTAATATTTATGCATTTGCATCATGGATATTAAATACTGGATGTGGATCTCACATTTGTTCAAATGTGCAGGACTTAAAGGGAAGTGGAGATGAGCGAAGGGAGAAATCAATCTCAGAGTTGGGAACGGATTAAGAGTTGTTGCTGTCATCGTGGTATCAAATTTAATTTCTCTACCTTTTGGATTGGTTTTAAAACTTGAACAATGTTATTTTGTGTTTGTTATTACTAGGAATTTGATTTCTGTTTCTTGTTTGGACAGGAAGGGTTAGTCATTTACAATAAAGGACAATAGTTGTTCTATTTATTTAAATGAATCATTTTACTTTAGCGCACAAATGATTAATGGCTTGTATGTTCTAGACTTAGAAAATGCAATCTATAATCTCCACAATAAGAAGATCAACCAAAATGACTCAAACGATACATACCTATGGCATTATCGTTTAGGCCATATAAATCAGAAACACATTTCCAAGTTACATGTAAGTGGACTCTTAGACTCTTTTGATCTCGGATCGATGGGGACATGTGAATCTTGTTTACTTGAAAAGAGGACAAGGGTGCCATTCACTGGACACAATGAAAAAGCCACAAAAGTACTTGAACTCATACACAATGATGTGTGTGGGCCTATGCATACACAAGCCAGAGGAGGGTATTGGTACTTCATCACATTTAGTGATGATTTCAGTAGATATGGATATGTGTACTTATTGACACACAAATCTGAATCTTTTGAGAAATTCAAAGAGTTTCAGAATGAAGTAGAGAATCAACTTGTTAAATGTATTAAGAAGCTTTGATCAGATCGAGGCCGTGAATAATTATCTCAAGAATTCTATGAACATCTCAAGGAGTGTGACATAGTGTCACAACTCACTCCTCCTGGAACACCACAATTAAATGGTGTGTCTAAGAGGAGTAATCAAATATTATTGGACATGGTACAATCAATGATGAGTCATGCTGATCTTCCACTATTCTTCCGGGGCTATGCTTTTGAAACATCAACATTCCTACTTAACCAAGTTCCATCCAAGACAGTTCAGATGACATCATACGAGATATGGAGTGGGAAATCACCCAAGTTGTCATTTATGAGAATATGAGACTCTCTAGGTTATGTGAAGAAGCAATTCTCAGATAAGCTTGAAGCAAAATCTCATAAGTGTACTTTTGTTGGATATCCCATAGAAACAAAGGGATATTACTTCTACGATCTAATGGACTAGAAAGTGTTCATAGCATAAACTGGCCACTTCCTTGAAAGAGATATGATCTCTAAAGGAAATAGTGGGAGGAATGTAGAACTCAAAGAAGTTTGAGAAGAAGAGATTATATATAAACATAAGGAGGAGCGGGAATGGGAACCACAAAGCATTATGGTACAAACGACCATTCCAGTAACACAAGAACCATATATAACTGATAGAGTACGGAGCGAAGCAGAGAGATACTACGGTTTCCTCGTGGATGAACCCGATGACGTGACTATCATAGATGATGAGCCCACGTCCTACCAATAGGCTATGGCAACATGAGACTCAAAGAAGTGGCTAGAAGCCATGAGATCTAAAATGGACTCTATGTCAGAAAACTAGGTCTAGGAGCTGGTCACTACACCATAAGGGGTTAGACGCATTGAGTGCAAGTGGGTCTTTAAGAAGAAGACATATATGAAAGGTAATGTAATTACCTATAACGGTTGAATAGTGGTGAAGGGTTATAGACAGATACAAGGTATCGACTATGACAAATATTCTCACCAGTTTCCAAGTTAAAGTCCATTAGAATCTTATTGGCTTAGCTGCATCCATGATTATCAGTTTTGATAAATGGATGTCAAAACGGATTTCCTTAATGGAAAATTAACCGAGGAAGTGTATATGACACAACCCGAGGGTTTTGAAGATCTGCAAAACACTCATAAGGTATGCAAACTGTTAAGATTCATTTATGGACTTAAACATGCTCCAGAAGTTGGAATCTATGTTTTGATGAAGCAATTAAAGGATTTGGCTTTATAAAAAATGAAGATGAGCCTTGTATTTACAAAAAGGTTAGTGGGAGTGTTAGAATGTGCCTTGAATTAGTTAAAACCCCCTTCGAATAACCCAACCGGGGATCTCTGTTATTCTGGGCTAGATTTATCTATTTGGGCCTATGTTATTGACTTTATCCGCATCTGTTAGTGAGAGTACTATATAAACTCTCTCTACTTGTTAAACCTAGCAGCATCCTGTATTC
>JBBYHH010579944.1:0-19131 GCA_038382905.1 Daphne laureola
AAGTTCTGAAAGGGAAATGTTCATGTATTGTATTGTGCATTCAGAGATTGTGTATAATGTGTGAATGTTTGCATGCATGGTATGAATGTTTATTTTATCGGGAAGTGCTTGCCTGAGGCAACCTTCTTTCGGAGTATCTGGCCTGAGCGGAGCTCAATATATCTATTGTTTTTGTGAAATTCTAAAATGCAGGGAAGGAAAGTAGAGATTCTGTTTGTTGTATTTCATAAACAGGGACCTGAAAAGTGGTTTAAACCCACAAATTGGATGCGTAATACAGGAAGGATCGTTTAGTTTACCACTGCCCTTCCGACCCCGCGTCCGCTTCCCACCGGGCCATGTAGCGAGGGGGTTGGTGGTGATAGAAATTAACCTAAAATGAAGCGGGATTGGGAACTCTTCATCAACTTTGTCCCCAAACCAGGGGACTAAGACCTGAAGGCGATCATGAAACGCTTGAAAATTATCACTCTCGATCTTATCCCTGAGGATTCTTCTTGGCTTAGCCACATCCAAAATCTCTTTTGTTCTCCAAATCAATGGAACCTCCCACGCTGGGTCCGGCGCCATGAAAAAGAATTCTTTATGCCACCCCTTGCGACTCCTGGGGATGCCATAAGTGAAAGATATTTCACGTTTTCGTGACCATAATGAGACACATAGAAGAAAGGGCTCCCCTCTTTGGAGAGCACCTTGTAATATTGCATGAACATTGAAATAGATGGGGTGTTGCCAAAAGCCCGACTCAAAACCATGAAAGCGTTAATATGACTATACGCATTCGGGGTAAATTGATTAATCCCAATCCCAAACAAACCTAACAACTCCCTCAAAAAATCTGGAGGAGGAAAATGGAGACCTCCTTCGAGTTGAGCATGGAAGACAGTAATGAATCCATCTCCGGAAGCATACATCTTGCACGACTAACTAGGCACCCTAGTTGGCACAAATCGGGGAAGAAAATAGTTGGATTGCTAGGAAGTTATCTTGGCCTTCGAGACATTACTCCAGAAATGCTCCACCGATTGCCAATATCCTTTGGGCGCAGGCCCATCGGTTATCAAAGGAATTGGGCCCGAAGACCTAGAAGAAGGAGGAGAAGGAGCAGGAAACGTAAAAGAAGACATTCTCATTTACCTCTAAAAATTGTCCGAAAATATCCAATCGGAGAAGAAGAGGAGAACACCGACTGTGACGCCGCCGCCGCATCAACCTTAGCTTGAAATCGATGATAAATCAAATACTCTGGGCAACTGCCTCTTCGCTAATTAATGACTGGGACCGCCGCCCTCTAAGTAACCTTCCCGTCTCTCTGAATGATAAACACTCATTATTGAATTATTAAAGGGGAAAAAAGGGAGAGAATGAGAGAACTCTAAGAGGGATAGAATGCAGTTATGAGAAGTTCCTCTGCCAGCCAAAGATTTATAAGTTCCAAAAAAAGGGAAGCAAAATGATGCAATTATTAACCAGAAAGTGAAATGTCACAGTCAGAAAATCATAATCGTTCAAATAAGACACACATCAGCCCAATCTCCCAAAAATTGAGGCATCTTTCTCACGTCAAAACTGACAAACCATCTCTGAGAAGAAAGAAAATGCTCCATCATGCAAAGCCCGAACCTTTCTTATCCGACAAGAAGGGGAATTTCAAATCTCCATCCAGCAAGCCCGGACGTACCATATCTGGCAAAAATGAGGGGGGCTAATTCACCCCTCCCTTCCTCAAGCTTGGATGTACCATGTCCGACAAAAAAGAGGGAGGCTAATTCACCCCTCCCTCCCTCAAGCCCGGACGTACCAAGTCCAGCAAAAAAGAGGGAGGCTAATTCACTCCTCCCTCCCTCAAGCCCGGACGTACCATGTTCGAAAAACAATAAGGAGGCTAATTCACTCCTCTCTCCCTCAAGCCCGGACGTACCATGTCCGGAAAAAAAGAGGGAGGCTAATTCACTTCTCCATCTAGATTTATCCGCACAAGCCCGATCTCCCTGTAGGTCAGCCGTGGGACAACGAGGGTAGGCTTCATAGCCGATAGGCCCAAAAGGCCCAGTACGGCCCAGAAGGCCACGACCCAATTACAACAAATACCAAGTTAGTAAGATACCTGAACCAGGGCCATTCAAACACCCAAGGACACAGAACCCAGACCATGCTACCCCAAAGAAAGTCACCCAAATCATCTCAAGGTCCACTCCAAAACCACTAGTGGTTCGAATCAACGGTACAAAATTGTACGTACTCTAACACCATTCCAACGACCTGTTACAGGATAAGACCGAACAACCCCAAAAGGACTAACTATTACCTACGACACAACCACTGTTGAGGTAACTATTCACTACTTGCTCTATCCTAGCTTTGTCCTTCCCGTTCCATACCAAGAACTGACTTGAGTGTCAGAGGCCTGATCAACTGGGGAAACCTCTGGTTGGTCCAAGCTCACCCCTTTGGTTGCATATTAACAAAGATCAACCATGCCGTCAAGTATCATCCTAACATGCCTCCATGTGAAGCTCAAGAGGGTGGTGGTCCACCCCTTATATCCGCCACCACATTCCGTACAGTTATGGAAGTCACCAGTTATTGTAAATATTCACTGTAACGAGCTTAGGAAAGAAGAAAAGGTTAACAAGTGGTCGTGTAAAGGTATTAACAAGCATGCTTCTTCAATGGATAAGCTTAAGACATGAGTTACCAAAACAAGCTTACAACCAAGCAAAAAGGTTAGTCAAATAGTAATGTGTTTAACCAAGAAGAACATTACTATCCAATTACCTATCTTATAAATACTATAAAATGGGAAATCTTACCGGTTGTGAGTATGGGAGTAATACACTTTATTAATTGAAATATGTCTTAGGACATGATTTTACCGAGAGTACTTGGAAAAGGGAACAAAGCTTCCAAGTGTTTAATCGATAGCCACATTACTCAATAAGTAGGTCTAACACAAGCAACATCACTAGCAACAAAGCACAATCACAAGGATAACCGAGAATCATGCATATTTGTAAAACTAGTCTCTAAATAAAATAAATACCTTAAACCTATCAGTTGGAAGAATTCCCATACTTCCTAGGAAAAATGGAAATTTACTAATTCCTAGTCAACCAGCCATTAACCAATAGTGATAGAAATCAACAATTGTAAATCAACCTAGCATTCATCACTCACCAGCCAATTCCAACAGTAAAGCTAGGTTGTAAGTGGTCTTCTACTTTAATTGAATAACTAAAATTGTCAAACACCAAGGTTTGTTGCTCAAGAACTCGTAACCAGCAGTAGAAACAATTTGATTAAATTAGCTAGTTTTCTAATTTGAACATGCATGCTCTTTAAGAAGTAGCATTGTCAACTTATAGAGAAAGAAAACTCACAAAACGCTGGTGAACCCCTTCTCTTTTTTGCTACGTCACCGGCCACTGTCGGGGCTCCCTCTTTGATAACAGCCTCACCAAGGAAGACTCTCTCTTGGATCCGTGACTACAAATTAGGTGGAAGTTATGCACCACTTGAAGGACCTCCACTACAACTAGGTAGGGCAACCTTTCAAATATGTGACAAGGTAGAGATGGATCTAAGACCTTACTCCTACACTATGGAGCACAACAAAAGATATAAATCTCGATACTCAAGAATGAGCCTCAAGGGCTGAGATGGAGGTAGGAAGCAATGAGAACTAGATATACACTTCTCACAAAGAGAGTTTTTACATTCAATAAGTACTAACCATTACAATCCTTCAAATTACCTATTTAAAAGAGAAGAAAGGCATGGGGCAGCAACCAATCATACACAAAACATAGAAGGTATGGTTGATTTGAGGCACCATGCTTCTAAGAGTTTGTGTTGCTTGAACAAGTTAACAAAAGTAGAAAAATGGCACCTTTAAGAGTGCTAACGTGGAGCCATTATGGCACCTTCAAGAGTGTAGGAAGTACACATGGTGCCACTTTTAGGTGACCTCAGGCAGCATTAGGTGCCAGTGCTAAGGAGGAGGCGACACTTGTAGGCGCCAGTACTATGGCGCCAGGAACAAAAGATGGCGTAAGTCTGGAGCATGCTCTCCTTGGAGGGGCTACCTTGTGGCACCAATTTGGGGCCTTAAAGAGAGTAGGCACTAGTCTAGAAGTATCAAAAGGTTTGCGGTGGTAGAGTGAGGCTATACTTTGGTGGCGCTCAAACTTCCGCCAAGGCATGGTTTAAAGCTTCTTCTCCAAGTATTGTGATGTTTACTGCCTTGTTGAAGTGTGAGCTCATCTCCTCCAAGAAAATACCCAATTGTTGAAGCTTGAACATCCTTTATTGATCTTCTTGTTCTTGTGTCATGATCTTTATGAAGGTGTTGAGGCATACTTGAGCTTTCTTGAACATAGCCCTTGTCATTCGTCCTCCCACGCCTTGGGTTAGGCTATGAGTGATCTTTGGTGCTTGAGCTTGGTGTATTGTTAGTGCTATGGTTGGTTCTATGATGGTCATGTCCTCATCAACCCCTCCCTCTTGAATTGAATCTGTCCCCGGATTCATATTTTCTTACTCATCTACAAAGTGGGACAACTCACAAACATTAAAAGTTCCATGGACATTGTAAGAACCATCATTAGGAAGATCAAGGACATAAGAGTTCTCCCACATTTCCTTCACTATTTGGAAGGGGCCATCTCCTCTTGGACTCAACTTGTTTTTCCTAACTTGAGAGAATCTCTCCTTCCTAAAATATGACCAAATCCAATCACCAATGTTGAATTTGATAGGCATTTTTCATTGATTTGCATCCCTAGCATATGCTTCATTTGCTTTGTCTATTTGATGATGCACCTTCTCATGTAGCTCTTACATCTTCTTTGCTTTCTTTTCACCTAAAATATCTACAACATCTACAAGAGGAATTTCAATCATATCCAAGGGTGGTTAAAACAATACACTACTTTAAAAGGACTATAACAAGTAGTAGAGTGGAAACTCCTATTGTATGCAAATTCTACATGATGTAGAAATTGCTCCCACTCCTTCAAATTCTTTTTAAGTAAAGTCCTAAGAATAGTGATTAAGGTCCTATTAGTGACCTCGGTTTGCCTATCGGTTTGGGGGTGAGAACTAGTAGAGAACAACAACCTACTTCCCAACCTTGACCATAGAACTCTCCAAAAGTGACTTAGGAACTTAGAGTTCCTATCACTAACAATGGTCCTAGGAAAACCATGGTATTTAACCACTTATTTGAAGAGAAATTCGACCACATGCTTAGCTTCACTAATATTGTTTCAAGGAATAAAGTGAGCCATATTTGAAAATCTATCAACAACCACAAAAATTGAATCATGTTCCTTACTAGTCCTAGGCAAGCCTGTAATAAAATCCATGCTAATATCAAACCATGGCATGCAAGGAGTAGGTAAAGGAGTATATAGCCCATGTGGTTTCTTCTTAGATTTGCCATTTTGGCATGTGACACATTGATCGAACACCTTCTCTACATGCCTCTTGAGGTGTGGCCAAAAGAAATGTTCCTTCATCGCTTTAAGGGTCTTAGGTAGACCAAAGTGTCTCATAATCCCTCCTTCATGAGCTTCTTGTACTAGTAGCTCTCTCATAGAACTCCTTGGCACACACAAATTGTTAGCTTTAAACAAATAGCCATCAAACAAATAGAATGAGTCAACACCCGATTGCAAGGAAGCATTATAAATTGTACCAAAATCAGGATTATGCTCATAAATATCTCTAATATGCTCAAATCCTAGAACTTTGGTGTCTAAAGAAGGAAACAAGGTGTACGTCCTAGAGAGGGCATCTGCCACTACATTCTCTTTCCCTTTCTTATACTTGATCAAGTAAGAAAATGGCTCAATAAATTCCATCCATTTAGAATGCCTTCTATTCAACTTTCCTTGACCTTTTATATATTTGAGAGAGAAATGGTCGGTATGCACACCAAATTCTTTTGGTAACAAGTAGTGTGACCAAACTTCTATAGATCTCACAAAGGCATATAGCTATTTATCATAAGTTGAGTAGTTTAGGGTGGCACCACTTAGTTTTTCACTAAAGTATGCTATTGGCTGACCATCTTGCATGAAAACATCCCATATGCCAACTCTGCTAGCATCACAATCTACCTTAAACAATTTTTCAAAGTTTAGGAGGGAAAGAAGGGGTGCACTACATAACTTGTGCTTCAATTCTTCAAATGCTCTTTGTTGGGACTCTCCACACACAAATGGAACATTTTTCTTAGACAATTGATGTAAAGGGGCGACAATGGAGGAGAAATCCTTGAAAAATCTCCTATAAAAGCTTGCCAAACCATGAAAGGATCTCAACTCTGAGAGACTATTTGGTGTAGGCCAATCTTAAATTGCCTATGCCTTAATCCCATCTACCCTCAACCCATTACTACTAACAACATATCCTAGGAAATTGACTTCACTAGCACAAAACACACATTTCTCAAGTTTAGAAAACACACATTCTTTTCTCAAAGTTTCTAACACAATTCTAAGATGCTCAACATGATCCAATGTAGTGTGTGAGTAAAATAGTATGTCATCAATGTATACTACGACAAATTTGTCAATTAAATCTCTCAACACATGATGCATTAAACGCATGAATGTACTAGGTGCATTAGAGAGACCAAATGACATTACTTTCCATTCATACAATCCCATCTTTTTTTTAAATGTCATTTCCCATGCATCCCCTTCCCTCATTCTTATTTGATGATAGCCGGATATTAGATCAATTTCAGAGAACACACAAGCACCTGACAATTCATCCAACATATCATCCAATCTAAGAATGGGAAAATGATACTTTACCGTGATTTTGTTAATGGGATGGCAATCTACATACATCCTCCAAGTGCCATCACTTTTAGGTACTAAAAGTAACGGAACATCATATGGACTCAAAGTTTCCTTGATGAATCCTTTAGATAAAAGTTTATCAACTTGCCTTTGGATTTCCTTTATTTCCTCAGGATTGCATCTAAAAGCGGCTCTATTGGGAAGTGAAGCCCCCAAAACCAAATCAATTTGGTGCTCAATCCCTCGGATGGGTGGTAAGCCTCTTGGTTCTTGAAAAACATCTTCAAATTCCTCCACAACACAACAAATTTCACAAGGAAGAGAAGACAATAGATTAGGAGTTAGTAAACATTATGAGGGGATCAAGAGAAGGCAAGTCTTTTGGTTGAGTAGAGCTTTATTTATGGCTTTGTCTTTGGCTAAGTGTAGGGTGTTCTCTTATTTTTTCTCAACCTCTTTCTTTTCTCTTTGTGCACTCACACTCTTATCTTCTCTCACAAGCCTTTAGCTTGCCTCTTTACTCTTAAACTTTCTTCTCTCTCTTCTCTCTTTTTTCTCTCGGCCTCACCTTGCAAATGGAGTTGATCTTGTAGAGCTTAGGTAGGATACAAAGGCACCAAGGTGTACTTCTTGCTGTTAAGTGTAAGAGCATATTTGTTGCTTGCTCTATATTGTACAACATCTCTGTCAAATTGCCAATGCCTTCCTAACAGAATATATGTTGCTTGCATATCAACAACATCATAAAAGATCTCATCCACATTTCCTCCTATCTTGAGAGGAACCTTCACTTGTTTCATGACTTTGATACTTGCAGTGTCATCCATCCATTACAATTGGTAGGGGCTTGGATGCTTTAAAGTAGGCAACTTGAGCTTGTTTACCAAGTCCAAACTAGCCAAATTAGTGCAACTTCCACCATCAATGATTAAGCTACACACTTTATCTTTTACCATGGCTCTTGTTTGGAATAGATTTTCACTTTGATAAATCTCGGGTGTTCTTGGCTTGGCTTGCAATGTCCTTCTAAATGCTAGCATCAAACACTCTATTGGTAGAACTTCTTCTTCCAACTCTTCTTCCACTATCTCTTCAAGATTCTCTTCCACCTCTTCTTCACTAGATATATCACCATTAGGCTGAATTACCATCAGCTTTTTGTTAGGACATTCATAAAACTAATGCCATTTTCCTCCACATTTGAAGCATTAAAGTGTCCTTGTATGCTTTGGTGGTTGTATTTTAGGATTTTTATAGGTTTGTGATGGATTTTGGTGGAATCTAGAAATTGATGGGGTTTTTCATCTTGGGATCCTTGAGTGTTGGGTTGGGGCCGATTGGTGTTAGAGGTGGGCTTACTCCAAGGACCTTGATTGGAAGATTGATGTGGGGTAGAAGATGGGTAGGGGTTGGCCTTCTTGACTTGCCTTTCAATTTTCATGGCCTTGTGCACCATTTAAATGAAATTGCTATATTCATAAAGCTCAAGGAGATTCACAATCTCTGGCTTCAAACCACAAAGAATTCATGCCATTCTAGCCTCTTCTCCCTCTTGCACATTTGCTGTCACCATAGCATTTTCAAGCTCTTTCATCTAATCTGCAATCGAACGGTTTCCTTGAGTAAGTTTTTTCAACCTTTGACAACTCTCCCTATCATAATAAGGAGGCACAAGTTTATTTTTCATTAATTCTTTGAGATATTCGCAAGAGTCCACCCGTCTCATTTGACCTCTTTCTCTATCAAGAGACAAAGTCTCCCTCCATGTCATAGGATAATCCAAAAGTTCAATAGTGGCCAATTTCAATCTCAAATGGTATGGATAACCATAGTAATCAAACATAATATTACCCTTTCTTACCCAATATAGGAACTCCTCCGGGTCACTCTTGCTATAAAATGTAGACACTTGTAACTTGATACCTTACATTGCTTATTGTTTAAGGTTGTATGGTGGTCTTCTTTATTGGAATTTTTTTTGCCTTGGTGGTGGGTTATCATATTCATTCTCATCTTGCCATATTATTCTAGGCCTTCTCCTAGGTTACTCATAAAAGGAACGTTGCCAATCTTCTCCTTTGGAATTTTGGTCTACCCACCCTTCAAGCTTCTCTTCACTTTCTTCAATAATGGTGTTGAACTGATGCTATTTTTCAGGTCTTTGAAGGGGAATTTGGGTGGTTTCATGTTGGCTAGGCTTGGTGGGGTTTGGGGTTTAGGGTCTTGTTTTTGTTTTGAGACGCGTTTGTGGATGTGGGGTTTGGGTGTGCAAGAGCTACCATTTCCTCCCTCAGCTTCCTTCCTCTTGTCATTTTCTATCTCTTTCTTCTCTATTCTATCCAACTTCTCACTATTGTAATTCATGGTTGTTGTCACATTGTCCATCCTCTTCATGAGTTCCTCCTTCATTTTGTAGAGACCAAGTGTTGATGGATGTGGTGGTGGAGAATCCGAATTTACCTCATCCATTGCTTGTAAACCGAAATGTCCTAGCTACCTCACATTTTTGCACTCGTGTTTACACTCAACAATTGGCTCTTTTCAAGATGTTCACTCTATGCCTTTTTTTACTCTAAGTGTTTCTCAAGTTCTAACCACTCTCCTCGGATCTCCAAGTCCTTGAGTGTAGAGTTACACACTTTGAAAACCAAGACAGTCTAATGGTTTGAAAATATTTTCCAAAACTGAGAAGTAAAGTCCTAGCTAGTAGAAATTGGTTTGTAATGTTCAAAGGTGAGTTGGGGGTTGAAAGAACACTTAAGTAGGTGTTTGAAAATGGCTTGAAAGCACTAAATTTGTGGTGCAACTTTCAGTTTTTAACACTTGAAGAAAAATGCCAACACTACTTTCTCTTTTCTTTTTTTGATTTAAACTTTTCTTGTTTCTTAAACAACACTTAACACACTTCTTCTTTAAGAACAACAACTAACACTTTAAAACTCCATAAATTTGTGAAGTAACTTGAATTCTTAAGGGAAAAACAAGTTAATTAATACTAGGGGTAAAACAACAACAACAAGTTGAAGCAAGCACTTCGAGAACACTTTTATAAAATAAAGGGCTAATAAAAAAAATACTTCACCTCTTTTTCTCCAAGATCCAAACCTAGGCTCTGATCCCACTTGATAACAGGCTCACCAAGGAAGACTCTCCCTTGGATCTGTGGCTATAAATTGGGCGGAAGTGATGCACCACTCGAAGGACCTCCATTACAACTAGGCAGGGCAACCCTTCAAATATGTGGCAAGGTAGAGATGGATCTAAGACCTTAATCCTATGCTGTGTAGCATAACCAAATACATAAATCTTGATACTCAAGAATGAGTCTCAAGGGCTGAGAGCTGAGATGGAGGTAGCAAGCAATGAGAAAAAGAGATACACTTCTCACAAAGAGAGTTTTTGCATTCAATAAGTTCTAACCATTAAAATCCTTCAAACTACCTATTTAGAAGAGAAGAAAGGCATGGGGTAGCAACCAATCATCCACCAAACATGGAAGTATGGTTGATTTGAGGCACCATACTTCTAAGAGTTTGTGTTGCTTAAACAAGTTAACAAAACTATAAAAGTGGCTAAGTGCAGGACACGAGGCGCCACTTTGTGGCGCTATTATGGCACCTTCGAGATTGCAGGAAGAACACATGATGCTACTTCTAGGCGATCTCTGGTGGCATTGGACGTTAGTGCTAAGGAGGGATGGCACTTGTAGGCGCCAATACTATGGCACTAAGAACAAAAGATGGCGCAAGTTTGGAGCATGCTCTCCTTGTAGGGGCTACCTTGTGACACCAATTTGGCACCTTATAGAGAGGTTGGCGCTAGTCTGGTAGTATCAAAAGGTTTGGAGTGGCAGAATGAGGCTATAGTTTGGTGGCGCCTCATACTTCTGCCAAGGCATGGTTTGAAGCTTCTTCTCAAAGTATTGTGATGTTTAGTACCTTGTTGAAGTGTGAGCTCATCTCCTCCAAAACAATACCCAATTATTGAAGCTTGGAACATCCTTTCTCGACCTTCCTCTTCTTGTGCCATGATCTTTATGAAGGTGTTGAGGCATACTTGAGCTTTCTTGAATCGAGCCCTTATCATTGGTCATCCTAAGCCTTGGATTGGGCTAGGAGTGATGTTTGGTACTTGAGCTTGGTGTGTTGTTGGTGTTATGGTTGGTGTTGTGATGGTCATGTCCTCATCACTCTCCGCCAACCATCATCATCTTAAGCAGAACCGATGTGCTTCATCCTCGCCACCAGCTCTGACACATAATCGATGAGCAAGGAAGATGGACGGTCATGATTGCTCTCTGCCACCAACCTCTAACAACTCGCCAGCCTTCCATCGCCGGACTTGTATTCAAGGAATGTTTGGGGTCCATTTAGTTGTGGAAAACTTTTACAGTTTTGATTTTTAAATTTTATTTGTAAATGTTTGATTGTATAACTAAGTTTTAAATGATGGAAAATCTTGTTTTCCAAATACTGGAAAACTCTAGTATTAAACTAGGGAACCTTGTTTGAAGGTTCCCTAATTTAAAACTAGAGTTTTCAAAATTTGGAAAATAAGGCTTTCCATCACTAGAAAGCTAGTTATATGATCAAATATTTACAAAGGAACATTGGAGATAAAAAGCTTAAAAAAATTTCCACAACTAAACGGACCCTTGGTCTCTCTCTCTCTCTATTTACCATCGACTATAAGGCCAGGAGCGAAGAATCATAAGAATGAAGAAGATCACGATCCCTACGTCCTTTCATATCCTTTCCTTTTTAATTTCTTCATTTAATAAATAATTTAGTTAACCCTTAGCTTTTCTATTCTTGACAAAAAGACCCCACTTACCTCACAAAGTTTTAGTTTAATAACTCTTCTAACTTTAACTTTCTTCAATCAAGTCACTAATAATTCTTTCCCGGACGTGTCACAACACAGAAGGTTTGAGTCGCTGCACATTCTCAGGGACCGGATGCTCGTTTTCTGGGCTATTTCAAGGCCAGCAGTGAAGGCCTCATATTCGGCCATTGTTTGTAACCGGGAATTTGAACTTAATAGACTTCATGGCTTTCATCCCTTCTGGTCCTTGGAAGACCAACCCTGCACCTTGCGTTTCTACCTCGGATGCCCCAGCAACATATAGTTGTTGGCTTTGTTGACTTATTTATATATTTTTATGTTTCCAAAATTTTGAGGACCAAATTGTAAAGTTTTGAGAAAGTCAAAGATTTGATAAATCATTCTTGTTCTCAGTTTTAAACATTTAATTGTTAGGATAGAAATGCAATTATTTGAAAAGAGCAAGAAGCTAGTTGATAATTTCCTTATTTTGAATATCTCAGCATATACACTTTTAATATCAAAATTCATGATTAATGTGGATTTGTCTCTAAGCCACATTTATAGGATTCCAAATAATACATGTCGGAGATATCATAAATGGATTAAAGAACATCAAATCCAGCTAAATCAAAAGAGAATGAAAAGGATCATAAGTGAATCAACCAAGAAAGGAAAGAAGATCCTTCAACCATTTGATGCACTTAACATCAACGTGTTGATGGCTATTTGCTCAACAAGAAAATACCACATTTCAAAGTGAAGAAACATCTCAATGGTGAAGCCATCCATCTCAAATCAGAGAAGAATACATCTTAGAAGAATTCAGAAACTATGGAAGTCAAGATTATCATAAAAACCAAAGGAAATCCATCAACTTATTGAAGACTGTCTTCATCAATGCGTTGATGCAAGAATCCAGAAAATTGCAAGGAAGTGCAACTCATAATTCAACAATTGTAAAACATCTAAAAGCACTCAGAAATGGAAACTACTCAATTACAATTGCTACTACAGATCTTGAATACGCTCCTACATAAATCTACACATTTTAGAGCCTATATAAAGAAGAAGGATGAAGAGATGAAGCAACTAATCCTCGATATGTGAATATTGTACAGAGATAACATCTTCTCCTACTCATCCTCAGCTCAAAATACTATCTACAACAAATCCATCCAAAGCTGTATACTCAAAGATCATCCTTAAACAGCTTTACATCACAAAAGAGAGTCGTCTAAGAGAAGCCTTAATCATTTTTACATCTACTTTGTAAAAGGTTTTTTCTTTTTGTGATTAGAAAGATCAACTTCACAAGTTAGTGTTGTTAGACCAGTTCTGAAACACTAATTATGTGAAACTTCCCAAAGAAGAGGAAGGTTGATAGGTTGTCTATCAACGCGTTGATCATAGATCATCTACTCATTCTAAAGTCATGTTAGTCAAGCATTGACATAAGTCCTCTATGTCAGGCAGCTTGGTTTAAGTTCTTTTATTCTAACACAATTTCTAAGTCCTATATGTCAGGCATTTGTAAAGTCTTGTGTGACAGCCATTGGTGAAAGTACTGTAAGGCAGGCAAGAGAAGTCATGTGTGTCAGGAAACTTTGGATAAGTCATGTGTCTTAGGCCTCAATTAGAATGGATTAACTCTCAAGTGGATCTTGAGGAGAGGACCTAGTTTGAGTGGACCGAACCTCTATAAATCCTTGTCTCTTTCATGATATGGGATCAGTTTACTCTGATACCAATCGACATGCACCGGGAGGGTATCCTGGAACACAAGCGGAAGATCTAGCCAACAAAGGAGCAACATGAGGGTCAATATGACTGATGAAGAGGAAATGTCAACAAGTTGGCAAATATGGGATGCAACTAAAATCAAATGCGGAAGCTTTTGAAATGAATTGTTATGCCTTTGGTAACTCCTACTTCTTGATACCAAAAATGGTCCAAGACAAAGAAAGTCTTCGTTGCCTGAATTATGGTAGGGAATGATGATGGGGCCAACACCTCATTCTTCCAATGAGAAGGCAATATTGGTCCTAGTAGACTTGTCAAGAAAACTTAACAAGAATTGAGTGGAAAGGGTAGATAGGTTGAAAACAGAATCACTCTCAATTTCAAGGTAAAAGTGTAATATATTTCATTGATTGATTGATTATTTGATTTCAAAACAAGAAATGTTAGGAAGCTTTTAGGTGAATGTGCCAAACACTAGAAGCTAATTACAAGTCTTTTCAACTCCTTCACTTAATGATAGGAATTAAAAGAGATGCAAATGTAAAAACTTAAGACAATTATAAAGTCATTATTCTATACTAGCTAAAGGGGAAACTAGTCTAATTTATGCATGAAAAACTGATAAAAAATCTGACAAAAATAGGATGCAAATCCGTGCTCAACACGTTACGAAATTGGCCAAGTAATGAGCAATAAATGCTTTTCCCTTTAATGTATTGGCCAATCAATGTTAGGTTTTAAAAGCAAAAAACCTCTCATTTTTCCATTAGTTCCAGGTTGATTGCAGATGGCTCTTGAGTCCTCAAGGCTGCTGAAGTCCTTCATTAATGAGGAGTGAAAGCTTGGAAACTCTTCAAATGCATTGAATGCAACTGCTGGATGTTCAATAGGTTGAGTATTTCCTGGAGTATGATTTTCATTGTCATTAGGTATAGCCAACTAGATTTAGGCTTGAGATTCTTGAACCAAAGTATTGGGATGAGCCTTAGTCCAAGAATTCATGGTGTGGGCTTGATCATAGGTTGATTTAAAACTTATAAAATACACTTGGGCTGAAATCAATAGGTTGAGCATTTCCTTAGCTTTCTTGGTAATGTGAATGGTTAATTGGTGGAAATTTCTTGAAGGCTTAGGCCTTGAAAGATTGAAGCTTGGACCAAGGGTTAAGAGCTTGATATGAAACATCATTGAAGGAGGAGGGGTAGTGAAAACCAAGAGCCTCCTCATTTGGCATGTGCGCTAATCCTCAAGGTTGCGTATGGGTGCAACTTGATCACTTGTCTGTTTCGCGTCACCTCACTTACTTGATTTTCTTGTTGTGCATTTCATCAATATGTTAATACCTTGTCTTTACAAGTGGTTTTTGAAAGTTATCTTATCAACGCGTTGATAAGAGTTTTCAACTGTTTTGTTTTCAAAACAAGCAACTGTTTTAAAGTGTTTTTAAAAATCAATTCACCCCCCTCTTGTCTATATATGGGACTACAATAGTGTCCATACAAGTTTGTGGATTGGCTCCGGGTCATGTTGCTCTTCTTCTTGAGGCATATCTAAAATAAATCAACTAAGGCTTGAGGCTTTATAGCTTTCCTTGGCTCATACTTGATCTCGTACTCGCTTAGCTCTATGCACAACTTAAGCAACCCTCCCGAATGGTCTAATCTTTTCAACACTTTCTTCAAAGGAAGGTTGCTTCAGACAGTAATGGAATATCCGAGGAAGTAAGGCTCTAACCTTCGGGCTTATAGAACAAGGGCATACACTTCTTTCTGCAATAGAGGGTAGTTAACTTCTTATCCATGGAGTGACTTGCTCACATAGTATATGGCCATTGGTCTCCCTTGCCATCTTCTTGTATGAGAACCGAACTCACTACTTTCTCACCGATGACTAGGTAGACTATTAGTGGCTTGTCTTTGGTCGGTTGCTTGAGAGTGGCCATTTTGGCATAGTATGTCTTAATTGCCTCCCATGCCTTCTCACGTTCGGCAGCGTTCTCCTCTTTAGTTTTCTTCTCTCATCTTTTGACCCCGATCCTTCCGAGTTTGGCATCTTGAAGAATGGCTGACATTTGTCCCCATATCTGTGTTACCATCACCAATTAAATTAGGTAAGTTACAGTATTGAGTTAATTAATTAACGAGTAATTTGAGAAAATTTAGAATATTGGTGGAGGTTTTGGGACATGTAAAACATGTTATTAGGTGTCCATTTGGTACTCTACGTGGTGGCATGTTGGTTCTTTAAATTATCCGGGTAGATTTAGATTTTTTGAATTAAAAGTTAGATTGCATTGCAAGATTGAGAAGTTGGGGACTTAAGTATATTTGGTTAAGATTGAGCATTTAGGAAAGTTTATGTATAAATTGAAAAAGGAAAAGAAAACGAGAAAAGACAAATTAGGTAAAGTTAAAAAACAAAAATTGAAAAAGTAAAAAAAAAAACATTCGGGTAAAAAAAACATTCGGGTCATCACATTAGAAGTTTCAAGTTTGAGATGAGAATTGCTTAGTTATAAATGAAAGCATGAGGTGACACTTGAGAATTGTTATGTATAAAGCCTTAAAGGCTTTATTAAAGAAGCTAAACGTAGCTTCTTCTCCATTTTCTTCTGTTCGTGACCGATATTGCTCTCAACATAGGTTTTTCTTCAATTCTCATCCAATCTTCAAGGTAGTTCTCTCAAAATGATCCTTGTGAAAAGTTAGGAACTCCGTTTATTTCAAAATTTATTTTTAGAAGTTTATTAATTTAGACTTAGATTTTGAATATTTATCAGATTGTAACTTTCTATGTGATTGATTAATTGAGGAACTCTGTTAATTATTATTGTTCAGTAAGTGGTAATTAACATTTTGGTATCGACAGAACAAAAGGGGATCGGTAGGGAAACGTTTTCTGAGTTTGCACAAAGTTAGTTGCCTAGCTACTTGGGGAGTTTAAAGGTAAGGGTTTCGGCACTTCTCTCGATTTCATATTATGGATTATTTATAATATGCATGTCAAAGGGTGTTGGGCTACGCTTGGTTTGAGGGTGGAGCTCAATGATACCAAGTTTAGTTCAGGAAAATAAGCATTGACGAATTTGGGAGTTTCAGCTCTGTTAGTCACCAAACTCGTGACTTAGCAGATTTTATTAATGGAATCAACCAATACATAGTCTTCAATTCTGGGTAATGGATACTTGTTCTTTACTGTAACTTCATTAAGCTTAGGATAATCAATACATAGTCTCAATGTCTCATCCTTCTTCTTTACAAATAGTACTGGAGCACCCCACGAACAAGTACTAGGTCGAATGAATCCTTTCTCAAGGAGTTCATCAAGTTGCTTCTTCAATTCATTCATTTCTGAAATGGATATACGGTAAGGTGGAATTGATACAGGTGTAGCTCCTGGTTGTAAACAAATCTCAAATTCCACTTCACGAGGTGGTGGAATTCCTGGAAGATCTTCAGGAAAAACTTGTGAAAATTCACGTACTATAGGTATTTGGTCCACTTCAATTTTAGTTCCTTTCTCATTGAAACCATAATATTCTTTCTCAGAAACCACAAGAATCTTGTCAAGGATTTCTAGTTTCAACACTTTCCATTTCAGCTGCTGAATCTGTGGGTTCAAGCAGAAACAATACTTTCCCAGAAGCTAATGTGAGCTCTCTTTTTGCACAGTTAATATGAACCTCATTCTTTGACAACCAATCCATTCCCAACACCACATCATAATTTAGAATGTTTAGTACTAACAAATCAGATAAAATTGTTCTCTTTCTAAGAGTTAACTCACACTGAGTTGCTAACTCATTTGTAAAAAGACATTACCTTCCTGGTGTCTTAACTAACATGATTTGAGGCATGTATTCAATGCGTAGATTCTGTGTTTGTGCAACACTCATGGAAACAATAGATATCGATGCCCCAATATCAAATAAAATATTAACCAAAATACCATTAAGATAAGCCATACATTTGAGAGATCCCTATCTGGATGACTCCCAATTCTCTAGATGAAACACTATGCCTGGTCTCTGGTCTTATATATGTGGTTGCTGTTATGGTGGTCATTGTGCTTACTATTTTGGTGGTCCTTGTTGAGTTTGTTGGAGTCATTGCTGATATGGTTGTTGTCCTCTCTGTTGATAGTTTCTGAATTGTGCAGATTAGATGGGATGCCTGACTGATTATTGTAGCCTCCTCTTAAGGTTTGAGGAAAATCCTTATCCCAATGGTCTTGGGATCCACACTTTAGCAATGATTTGTGGTACAGTAACAAGGTCTGCCATGGTGAAACCTCATCACCTAAGATAAGTGTCTGATAATCTTCCCCACTTATCACCACCAGCATTTTGTACTCTACCTGAACCTGCACCCAGCCTTCGTGATCCTCCACCATGACTAGTCTCACCTAGTCCACTCAGTAAAAACTGACTCTCATCCTCCTCTTGTTCCATCAATAACGCCTTCTGGAAATCTTCATGGTAGGCAGAGATACCCAGTGGTCTCAAAGATCTTTGGATATTCGGTCGTAGACCTCTCATAAATCTCTTAGCCTTCTTTTCTTCTATACCATGATATTTAGGAACATATCACACTAACCTATTGAACTGTTGCTCATAGTCCAACACAGTCATACCACCCTGTACTAATACATCAAATTGAGCCTATCGCAAATCTCTAAATGCATCACCAATATACTGTTCTTGAAACAGATGTGTAAACTCATCCCATCTGATACCTCCCACAGGCTGTCTCCTTCTAAGTCTCTCAGCTCCATGTTGACTTCTAACATTTCTCCACCATACTCCAGCGCAACCTCCTAAGTTGTAAGTGAAAAAATATGTCATTTGCACTGATGATAAACTCAATCTCACATACAGTTCTTTCATGTTGCTGAACCACTCTTCGGAAGCTTCTGGCCCTCATCTACCATCCAATTTTGGAGGTCACAAACCTTGAAATCTTTCCAACAATCTCATATCATGTTGTTCCCTATGCTATCGCCTTTGTCGACGAGGTCTCTCAAACTCTTTTTCATCTTCATTCCTATTTCTTATCTTTTGTCATTTTATTCCTCTTCTCCCTTCAAGTTCAGTATCATCCTCATCATCCATTATCACCATATCATTCAAGTAGAATCGATTAGATGTAAAACCAGTATGTCTAGTACCACTTTCTCCACTCTCACCTCTGTGATGTGGCCCCTCAAATCGTGGTCCCTATTCATGTTGTTGTCTCTGCTATATTAGTGGTACTTCTGGCAAAAGTCTCATCAGATTTACATTAATCTGTTGAAGAAGTTCCATTACACCTGGTGGTAACTGTTGTCCCAGTGGTTGAGGCACTTCTCCCAAACTTCAAAAACTGGGTCTGATCATTTCCTCTCTCTTCACTTTGTCCCCTCTCCTACCTTTGGGGATAATTTTGGGTTATTTGTGCCCTTCTCCTAGTAGAAAGCATATCCTAAAACACCATGATTAAAGAACATAATAATGGTTAAGTACTTATGTACAGTATTCCAATAGGCTCTGTTATGTAAATGCATGCATGCAACTTAATGCCACTATGCAACCATTATAAAAATCATGGAACATAAGCAAACTCTGATCACTGACTCATAATCAGATACTAATCCTTTACATATAATCATGCTCTGATACCAACAACTGTCAACCTCAGATCATCTCATAAACTAATCATTGCCATTAATAACATAAATCAATATCATAATTTATTCAAACCCTCAAACCATGTAC
>JBBYHH010579945.1:0-10693 GCA_038382905.1 Daphne laureola
ATTATTGAGAGATTCTCCTCTTCCAAATAGCTTGTAATTTTCGGCCTCCTAATGAAACAAAATGGAGATAATCTTAGCACATCTCCACATTTTATTTCACTTATTAAGAAAACCTTTACAATGCTTACCAATGGTGTTCTCCTTGTAGTTTCTTGATGAAACTTGAACAACAACTTTCTCCTTGATCCTTTGAACTTTCGGTTTTGGCTAAGAAAAGAGAGGGAAGAATTATTTCTCCATAAATAAACTTTGTTTCATGAAGGATGGTTAAGAAATGAGCTTACCTAACTTCTCTTGAACCCCTTGTGATTTTCGGCCTTGGTGGAGGTCTCCTTGGACCTTGTTGCTCCTTGGAACTTCACTCCTTGAAGATATAAAGATGGTGGAGAGGATGAAGCAAGGAAGAAGCAAGAAAGCAAGCAACAAACACTTGGAAAAGGTGGTGAGGCCGGCGGTTTCTTACTTGGGAGGGAGAGAGAGTTTTTGCTTTACTTTGTTTGTAAAGTGAGGATGAAATGAAGTGAATGGTAGTAAGAATGGGTGAGGTCCGGTTATGAGAGGAGAGAGGGAGAGAAGTAGAGTATTTGTTTATGTTTTAGGGCTTAGACTAGGGAACAAATGGGAGTAAATTAAGGGATTCAACTTTAATAGCAATTAATGCTAAGATATGGTATTAATGCGGTAGGCCACCCTAGATAAAGGCTAGTAAGCCCCTAAAATCGGTTGGTCATGTAATTAGAATTAATGGGCATTTTTGTCCAATTTTCCGTAACGACGATTTTATCCTCCGAAACCGCAAATTGTTAAAATCTCCCGAACTTCTCGAAATATCTTAAAACACTTAAATCTCATTGAATCGAGATTAAATATGGGATATGAGATTTCATTAATCACAGTATAATTTACTATAATTACAAAGTTGCCGATAATTAAATTGAATTATCCGGGAAAATACATTTCCAAAATAAATGCGTCCGGAGTGACCGTAACACAAGTGAACCGCAATAATGTTCTATCCTGGGAAGATGAAAACATATAGGTGAAAGAGTATGAAGAAGACCGTGGTGATGAAGAATGATATTATGAGTTGTGTTCAAGTTCTCAACATTCTCCAATCTAGATCAGTTATCAAGTGCCTCAGATTCCCTCAGTCGGTTCAAGGGAGGATTAGAAGGGCACCAAACTAGATGCAAGACTATGTGATGATTGCTACCAATGAAGTTTTTTTATCCAACAACATTTGTAAAAGCCAACAAGCACTCTCACTCGACAACAACTATTAATGAATAATTATCATCCATCGAAGGAAATGAAACATGGGATTTGACATCACTACTAGTAGGTACTAAATGTATTAGAGTAAAATGGATATTCAAGATAAAATTCAATGAGGACAGGAAAATCAACAAGCATAAGCATGTTTTGTTGCCATAAGTCATGTGCAACAACATGGGATAGATTATACCAAGGTATTTGCCCGAGTAGCTCATTGGGATACTATCTGGATGATACTAGCAAATGTTGCTCATAAAGGTTGAAGTGTCTTCCAACTTTATGTGAAAAGTTCTTTTTTAAATGGAGATTTGAAGGAGGCAGTCTTCATAGAACAACTGCTCAGATATGAAGTTAAAGGTGAAGAAACAAAGATATATAAGCTTCAAAAGACCTTGTATGGGTTCAAGCAAGCTCCAAGAGGTTGGTACAACAAGCTGGAGTCCTACCTCACAAGAGAAGGGTTTGAGAGATGCATACATGAATACACATTGTTTACAAATCAGGAAGATGGTCGAGGACTGCTCATCATTAGCGTGTTTGTTGATGACTTGATTTTTATAGGAAACAACCAAGAAATTATTGAAGCTTTTAAGTTGTCCATGAATTTGGAATTTGCAATGTCAAACCTTGGAAATATGAAATACACCTTAATATGGATGATACAAAACGTCCAGAGAATATTTATTCATCGAAAGAAATATGCATTGAGATATTTGAGAAATTTGATATGGAACAATGCAATTCTACAAAAACCCATCGTACAGGGACAAAAGTCGAGAGAAGATGAAGGATGAGTTCGAGTTGATGTAACTACCTATAAACAAATGATATGTAGTCTCATGTACCTGTTGGCTACTAAACCTGACCTGGCATATGTGATGAGCTTAGTTAGTAGGTTCATGAAGAAACCTATTTGATATATAGGGCCCACCAAGTGGCCTGGTCTATTAAACACCACGAGGCACTAACCGACCATAGCCCCTCGTATGCAACAGTCACGTCAATCAAGGCATGTAATCCAGTCCCCCAGCATTTAACCACTCCATGATATCAAACGCATCCACAACTGACCCTAACGGCTCCTTCCAAACATAGTCATATTAATGGCCCAAATCCCAATGATCTTGCTTTCCTTAAAGGCCTCCGGTACCACCCTATATATTGGGTGGTACCTACCACATAAAAAGTACTTACTACATACCCACCTTCCCTGCTATTCTCTATGCTTGAATCCGCTCTCTCTTGTCTTGCAGGTCATCGGTTGACCCTCTCTCGATGCTCTCGGGTTTCTGATTGGTAATTAATTATCATTATTATTTTGCATCAACAAGCAATAAAAAGTGTTAGACGTTATGTGAAGGGAATTACAGATCCGGGAATATGGTATAAACACGAAATTGAAGGTAAGCTGGTGGCATTTTTTTATACTCAATTCAGGAGCAGTTGCTTGGTCCTTAAAGAAGCAACTAGTGGTGACACTCTCAACTATTGAGGTTGAGTTCATTGCAGCAGCCTCATGTGCATGTCAAGGTGTATCCTCATGTGCATGTCAAGGTGTATGGATGCGCATGATATTTGAAGAACTTTAAAAGAAAAAAAAAATAGAATAAGCAACTAACTATTTTTTGTGACAATTGTTCAACCAATCAAACTGTTAAAAAATCCAGTTATTCACGGAAAACTGTTAAAAAATCCAGTTATGCACGGAAAAGCAAGCATGTCAACATAAGATTTTGTTTTCTTCAAGATATATCTAATGATGGAGTGGTTAAGCTTGAGTATTGTGGCTCCAATGATCAAATTTTTGATATAATGAGTATTGTGGAAGCATTCATAAAATTGAGAAGCATGCTGGAAATTTGTTTAGTCGTAAAGAAACTGATAGCTCTAAGAGGGATTTGTTAGTCTTGCTAACTAAGGTCCCTTTTGGTAACAGCTATTTAAAAGTAGATTTTGTGTTTTAAAAAACTATTTACGGGTAAAATCTAACGTTTAATTGTAACTGTTTGATCTTAACCATTAAAAAATTATTCAAAATATTATAACTATTGTCAAACGGGATCTAATTCATTTTGGCTCAGTCACACTTTAGCCTTGCAGCCCAACAAATAAGGCTGAGGTTGTTGAGCTAGAGTATCTATTTTGATTCTATTTTCCTTTATTTTAGAAAAGTTTACCTTGCTTCTACTTGTTATAATTTTATCTCTTTTGTGTAATTTTTATGAAGCCATATTATGATTTATTCAATTAAGTAAATTAGCACCTTCACTTCTTGCATCTACGTTCTGGTGTCGTATCCCATCAGCTGAAGCTTTTGAAAACTGGTGTTGACTTGTCCCATACGGATATGCAAAGATTTTGCACATTAAACTAGAACATAACTATAAATTAGGTTAAACCTAGGGTTTTTTTGTTGTACTTACCTTAATATTAACTTTGCGATAGTAATTACTACTGTATTCATTTATGGAAGTTAACTGTTAATAAACAGTGTCTCAAACCAATCAGATCGTGTCATGTGGCATGTTGTTGCTGGTTTCTTTTTCTTGTTTGCCTTTTAGTAAAGCGCAAATTCTTTAATTCGCTTCTATTTTGTTCCTTTTTCAAATTAGACATTAAGGGTGCTTTTAGTTTAGAGAAGTTTTTGAAAAAATTTCAGAAAATTGGAAATAGGATGAAAATGTGTTTAGTTGATCATTTTCATTTTTATTTTCGTATGAAAACAAAATCTGTTTTGTTAAAGATTTTAAAAACAACATTTTGACGTTTTTATCCGAAAACACGCGATCGTGGACTGTCGTCAGACTACCGCGGACCACCGCCGGACAATCACCGGACCACCATCGGCCATCACCGGACCACCACCGGACAATCACCGGACCGTCACCGATTCGCCAGAACGCTACCGGACCACCGCCGGACAGTTGTCGGACCATCGCCGGTTTTCCGAAACTCTAGAGGACCACTGCCGAAACGTCGCCAGGCCACCGTTGGACCACCGCCGGCCGGCAAACTGGCGTTGGTCAGTGACGGCCCGGCGATGGTCCTTTGGCGGTCTGGTAGCGGTCCGACGAACTGGCGACGGTCCAGCGACTGTCCGGCAATAGTCCGGCGGTGGTCCGGCAACTACCGGTGCACTTTACTCTTTTCAAAAAATTGTTTTTAAAATATCATTACAAAACGCGTTTTCAAAAAACTGTTTTTAAAAATTATGCATTGAAAATGAAAACTGAAACAAGAAATAAAAATAAAAACTGTTTTGAGCATTGGCTTCTATTTTATTCTGTGTTTTCGATTTAGACCCTAAATTTTCAAAAATTATGGTTTTACCCTCCCTTCTTTCTGTTTGCATCATAGAATTTTAGGGAGATGAATGTTTTTTTCTTGCTTTTTACCATATATGCATTAATTATTTTGTAGTAAATTATTCAATTCCTGAACTGAGAATTCATTCTAATTTTTTTCATTTTTCATTTTATTTGCAATTTAAACCTACATCAAAATGCGGCTTTAAAAACCTTGCTATGAATATACTACTATAAGATATAGACAATAAGAATCTCCTCATGTTGGGTTCCAAGCTCCCCAACCAACATAACCACGCATGTGAGAGTATGAAAATGGTTCCCTTTTCTTTTGCAAGTACCATTTTGGAATTTTCCAATTTTTTGTCGTGTATGCTACGAAAATCTCCTACCTACTAACTTGCAAAGGAGTATTGTTCCAAAATTCATTCACATTCTCTTCCAAAGGTCTTAATTTAATCTTTAAAGGAAATAATAACCTTTTTAAGTGAAGTTCATCAAGTCCCGTATGTGTAAGTTATCATTTCCTCATGGTCAAATTTCAAGGGTCAAAATGGACTTTAGGACTAATAAGGGTCTTTTTTTGTAATCGAAAGCTAGTTAAGGGATCTTAATCGCATCAGGTTTACTGCAATTTGTTGACTTTCACTATAACTTTTGACACTACGTAGTTTTACTGACCCTGGTAACGGACCTGGTAAGGGGCAGTCCGTTACCACGGGTCAAAATCAGCTAAAAAGTACATTGACTCGTGGTAATGCTTCATTTGTTGCCAATGGCATTACCATTTTAAAGCTGGTAACGCCCTGGGCCATTACTAGCCTTTTCAGAGCTGGTAACGGGTTGGGGCGTTACCAGAGCGTTACCAACTCTAAAAGGGTAACTCCAGCTCTGAAAAGGTTACGAGCCTCATTCATTTTTTTTTCCTCTCATTTCTGTGTTCACACTCTCAAGCTCTCCAAAAAGCTCTTATTTTCTTCCCCTCTCCGCCTCACCCTTCTCTCTATCGCGCCATTCATCTTTCGTTCGAGCATCTCCTTACAACGGCACCACCGGCGATTATCGACGAAGCTCCCTCCTTCTTTCGCCGGCGGCTCGCATTCAAGGTTAGTGCTTTTTTTTCCTTTTTGTTTTTGTTTTGGAGATGGTTTTTTGTTTTTCTAGATTCAAGATCTAGTGATATTTTTTTGTGAGATCGAGTTTGTATGTTGATTTTTGGAGATTATCATGATGCTTTTTTTTTCTTAGATCCGAGATCTGATGAAGATTTTTTGCGAGATCTAGAGGAGGTGAACGATGGTGGGTGAAGATTTTTTTTTTTATGAAGTTTTTGTTCAAGATATGATAAATCATTTGTTCAATTTTTCTGTTTTTGAAGAAGTTGTATTCTTCTCAAGTTGCAATCTAATTTTTTTAATTTTGTACTACATGTTTGTCTCTATGGTGATTTTTTTCCGGATGGAGATTTGCATTTTGGATGATATTTTGCTCAACATCTGATGAATAAACCGAATGAATGTTGATACATTTGCAAACCCAGATCTGGAATTCGTTTTCAAATCTAACCCCACCAGGACCCTGCATCCAAACTTCTCAGAAATTTTCAAGACATCCTGGACATAAAATATTATCCCATCTAACCCCACCAGGACCCTTAGAGTGAAGCTGCAGAGATTAAAAAAAACTCTTAAGGCCTTTAATATTCAATTTTTTTTAGACATCTCTGGAAGAGTAAGATATGCAGAAGAAAAGTTTCAATCATCATCAAATCTCCTATGGTTACACCCTTTAAATCCAGCCTTAATCATTGAAGAAAGAGACTCAAGGAAGCATCTGTTAGATCTCAAACAGTGGGAGAATCCATACTACGCCCAGAAATCAGCATGTGATTGGGCATCTTTGGGAGATGACAACACTTCTTTCTTCCATGCTAGGGTAAAACAAAAGCAAGTCAGGAAAAATATTTCTCTCCTCACAAATCAACATGGTCAGCAGTTAACCAACCAGGATGAGATAGCCTCTGAATTTATACACTTTTTCCAATCTCTGTTGGCTCCTGCTCTCACTGAAGAGAAACAAGCTGGTAATAATGTTACAATGTTTGGATCTCTCATTTCGGATGCAGATTTTTCTAAGCTTGAAGCCCCTTTAACAAAAAAAGAGTTGACAACAGCTTTATACACTATGAGTCCACACAAGGCTCCGGGTCCTGATGGCTTCTCCACTAAGTTTTACCAGCATCAATGCCACCTAATTGGTTCAGATGTCACCAAGACTATCCAGTATTGTCAGATTAAAAAGTAGATCCCATAGGGTTATAGTTCTACAACTATACATCTAATACCTAAGAACTTCAATGCAAATACAGCTGCAGATTTAGACCTATTTCATGCTGCAATGTAGTCTACAAAATCCTCTCCAAAGCATTAGCAACTAGACTACAAGGCATACTCCCCAAGCTTATCAATCAGACCCAAGCAGGCTTTGTGAAAGGCCGTCAGATTGTAGACAATGTTTGTCTGACTCAAGAAATAATTAGAGGCTACAATCAACAAGGAGTATCCCCTCAAATGACTTTGAAAATAGACATAAAAAAGGCATATGGTTCCATCTCATGGTCTTTCCTACACAGTCTTCTGCTTCAAATGGGATTCCCTCCTCACTTTGTTCAGATCCTGATGGTATGTGTAAATTCTCCATGGTATACTATCAGCATAAATGGAACTCTCAAAGATTTCCTTAAAGGTACTAAGAGACTCAGACAAGGTGACCTAATCTCATCATATCTCTTTGTCATTGAAATGGATTATCTATCCAGGCTCCTTAAGAGTATGTATGCTGCATGGTACATTAATTATCATCCTAAATGCAAGCCTCAAAAAATCACTCACCTGATGTTTGCTGATGATCTCCTTATATTTTCTCAAGCCTTTCTGGAAATAGCAAAAGGCATAAAAACAGCTCTTCAGCACTTCTCTATTGTTTCAGGGTTGCACATTAATGATCAAAAAAGTCAATCATTCATTACAGGTAGCAATCAGGAAGAACCCGAATCCATCCTAACCACTATTGGGATTCAAAGAGCCACTTTACCTATGAAGTATCTAAGAGTTCCTTTGGATAGTTCAAGATTAAAAGTCAAGCAATGCCAACCATTGACTGATAAAATTCTGAATTCTCTCAAATGATGGTCAATCAAATTCCTTTCTTATGCCGGAAGACTCCAGCTGATTACATCAATTGCATTTAGTATCCAGAATTATTGGTCCTCAATTTTCCCTATCCCAAAAGGTGTTCTGGAATACATAGATCAAAGATGTCGTAGTTTTATGTGGAGTGGTTCAGTAGACTCCTACAAAGCTCTGGTAGCATGGAATAAAGTTTGTGTTCCAAAATCTCAAGGAGGTCTGGGTATTTATGGTTTAGTTGGTTGGAACTTAGCCTTCCAAGGTAAGAAAATATGGAAATTATTGAAAGATAAAGAGAGCTTATGGGTCAAATGGATCCATACATTCTATTTCAAACAAGCAGACTTCTGGAGCATGGAGAAACCAAAACAGGCATCTGTTATGATCAAAACCTTGTTCAAGCCCAGAGAAACATTCAAAGAACTTTTCAGCAGGAATCAGATTCTTCAGATGAAAAAGTTTCCAATGAAAGAAACCTATCTACGTGTGGTGGAAAACTTCGATCTAGTTAAATGGCATTCAGTGGTTTCGGGGGCCAAGCATATGCTCAAAACCTCCATTATAATGTGGTTGTGTGCATCTAATGCCCTATCTACAATTGATAAGGTAGCTATTTGGAACCCCTCGGTGGATCAGAGATGCAAACTATGTAAACAAGATCTAGAAGATCGGAATCACATGTTCTTTCAATTTCCCTTCTCGGATACCGTTATCAAAGAGGCTTTCAAAGCGGTTACACTGCATTATCCTCCAATCAGATGGAACCTCCTTTGTGACTAGATGAAAAAAGTAGCTAGAGGTAAATCCCTCAAAGCTAATCTTCGGAAAAGCCTTCTAGCTACTTTGGTCTATACTATTTGGCAGGAAAGAAACTACAGATCATTCCAGAAAATAACCAGAACCCCATCAGCAGTTATCGAAGTGGCAATCCAAATGGTTCAAAGGCGCAACACAGTCATTCTAACAGATATATTCCAGGCTGAAGTGTAATTATTTGATCATTAGTTTATTTTCAGGACTTTTTGAATAGCCTATATTTTGTATATGCATTAGTCTCTAGATTTTCATCTCAGCGTGCTCTTTTTGTAAAACCCCGAGTATTTCTATTCACTGATCCTTTCAGATCATGATTGTGTAAGTGTCGTTGGGCTATTTATCAATATAATTATAGGACGGTGTCCTCCCCCTTTTAAAAATAAATAAATAAATAAATAATAAAAAAAATGACAACTTTATCATGACCTTTGTAGATATATTTATAAATGTACTTCACTGCTATCACCGTAGATAAAATTTCTACATTAATGTGACAATTATATCTACTGAGAAGATGAGAATTATATGGAACCACTCATCTATTATCAAACATTTTTCTTCCAACTTGTACAATCATACCATCATTCCTTCTTCCATATACTCGATATCCATATTTTCCTTGAGTTGATTATCCACAAAATTGTCTAGGATAATGATATCTACATTCATCATTCACTATGCATGATTTTGTTTTCCCATAATTTCCGCAAGGACCATGCATCATATGTTTCACAATCAAATCATGCAATTCAGAGTATTTCTCTTTATGAGGAACTCGCTTTATACCCCTCCTATGAAACGAATTTAATTAAAATTGTAGATACATGAAGATACGTTGTTCAACATATGAATAGATCCTTTTAACTATTTCCAAGTCACGTAATTGTTGTTGTGATAAAATAAATGAATAAAGTGCACTCATGATCTCCTAAATTTAAATATTGTACGTCATAATCCTTTTTTAAGAATTTATACTAATAAGATCATTGTTTTAAGAAATTTCTTCATTCATGATCCTTTTTGATAATTTTACCATTTTGAACAAATGTTACAATGATATTTATGGTTTCAACTCTTTTTATCACTCTTTTCAAACCCCAAAATATATATATATATTTCAAACCCCCATTATTTCTTACTCTATCCGTTACTTTTTAATAGTTATCTTTTTTTTTTAGCATCAAATTTATGTATTATTTTCAAAATTTTGATATATAAAGTTAATAATTTATATACATAAGATAAATCAATGTGTCGATTTTCTAAAAATATTTTTTTCAATTCTTTTAATAAATTATTTCTAATAAAAAGATCAAATCAAACAAAAATTCAAAAATTAAACGTAACAATTAAATAGGGACAAAGTGAATATCATTTTTCTCCAAATTCATCTTAGAGTTGATCTCGGTGTTCATCGCCTCCGTCGACGACTCCATCTCCGGTATCTTCCAAATCGAATCATGACCCCATACAAAATCTTGTTCCCTTCAACACTGTTATGACCACCGCAAATCGTGAGAGGACCATACTCGGCATCGATTTCCTTCCACGAATACCTGCGCCACGAGAAATCCTCAGCCTTTACCGTCAGTGGCGCGTCAATTGTCATGCCACTATCTGTTGCGCGTCAATCATCATGCCACTATCTGCAGCATACACAATTCTCACAAGAGTCTGTTCGACGTAAACAATTTCCGCCACCTTACAAAAAATTAACCCATTCTTAAATTTTCTTTTTTAATTTATTCTATCCCTTTCTCCCACAATAAAAAAACGTCCATTTTTTTGTCAATTAATGGCGCAGTCAAACACACTCCTTATAATCATTATTGACGCAATCGAAACCAAAGCCGAGGGAGACCATATGAATGGGGTTGACGCAATTGTCCGAATTGATATGTGGTGAGAATGAGGAATCGACATATAAAAGAAAGAAGCAGAATCAAATCAGAATGCTGGATTTTCAGAATCAATTTTTGGTGAGAAGCGCGGTTAGGGAAAAAATCTGGTGGGATTTCATCCTGATCGGACTGCGAGAGGGCAGCGCAGGTTGGAGAAGCGTACATTTCTTGCTGGCATATCATTTTGTTTGACATTCCATTGTATTTT
>JBBYHH010580056.1:0-10693 GCA_038382905.1 Daphne laureola
CAGACAATCACCAACAATCATCTCATTCAATCATCATCAGTCAGATTTCCAGATATTTAGTTCAAGAAAAGTACCTTTGCAAATTGAATCTCATTGGTCGAGAGTCAAGCAACTTACCAAGACTGCTATACAGTTTCCTCTTGCCTTTTCACATTCTGTTCCTGAAATTTACTTTGCAAGACAGATTATTCGTGCATTATACAAGATAGCAAAATGTGATAACATTGACAATCAGAAAATCTGCATAAGCAAATGGTTAGCAGAAAGTTACCTGTTATTCTGAAACCACAATACTTACCTGGTTTTCCTCAGATAACCTCTTTAGACACTATTAACTTAACAAGTAATTTCTGGAAGCTACTTTAACAACTTTAAAAACTCACACGCTTTGAACCTAAGGCTCTGATACCAACTGTTGTGAACCCGCCATTCCAGTTGCCTGCTAGAGCATACGGTCAACTCCGGTGAACGACATCTCACAACTCCCAAGATCTTTCGTAAAATCATTTAAAACGTTTAGAAATAATAGTTCACGAAAGAACTAAGTAGTCCAGACATGACCTGAGGTTCAGAGTGCGTTTACTTCCAAAATAAGAAATAAATAAATAAATAAATAAATAAAATACAAGTAAATAGTGTCGAGATCCTCCAAGTCTTTCTCTGTTGTAGTCCTTCAGTTGCGAGTGTCCATCCCGACCTTCTCTCCAGTTCATGATAATAATCAGGTTCCTTGCAAGTTTTATATGACCGACATGAGAATATGTTTCGACAAGTAAGAATTCAATTATAAGTAACTTGCAAAGCAAGTAATGAAATAGAGAAGGGTTCAAGGGACTTATAGGGGGGTGACGGCCTCCGCTAGGAAGAAGAGTTGACCCGGACTCGGCAAGTTAGCCTACTTCCAATTCTTAGTTCCACCTTTTGGAAATGCTTCACGTTGTGATTCTAGTTCTCAGTGTAATCTCAGTTCAGTGTTTAATCTTCTAGTGTTTAGTCTTCTAAGTTCACAGTCATTAGTGTTGTCAATAGTGTTGTTGTCATCTGAAACGTGATAATTGATTCAATTATTATATTGTATGTGTCTTGCATGCGAGAGGTGAAGTCTCCATATTTTACAGTTATTTATCTGGTATTCATTATCCAAAAATGTTTCTAATCGTTAAGTATCAATTTTAACATGTTTGTCATTCAAACAAGAATCCCAGTGAAGGCCGAATCCAATCAAGCATTCCCCTTCTCTATTTAGTCATGAAAATAATCATTTAATGCTCGCAATTACTTGGTGACACAATTATAGGAACTTGTCATTTGATTCAAGTTATTCACCACAGTACCACTTTTAAGACACGCATGGCCTTTCAACATAGCTACCACATGTGGTTCTTCATAATCAGCACTATGGACATCAACAGTAAATATCAAACAGTAGCCTATATCTTAACATCACCATTTTCTCCAGCCTGTCACATTCATCAGTATCATTAATGTGGTATTACAGTACTCATTCATACATAAACAGGTAACTAACACCAATTATTGATAGGCCAACATTCGGCAGTAGTGGAAATGAATTACTGTAGATCATCAAACCATTACCATGATTTGTTCTCAGCTTACTCGCATCCCCATCGCCGGCGAGTCGTTGCCGTCTCCGTCGCCGTCCATCCACTCCGTCTCATCGCCGTCAACCCTGCTGCCGTCGTTCCCAGCACCAACAGTAGTATCAGTTCAACATCAACGTATTCAGACCTTGGCCAACAGTTTCAGTAATTAATTTCCAAAATCAACACTGATATACTTAATTAATAACAATCAGAGTAAAATAGAGGAAGGAACATCATTGGGTTCCGTCTCTGTGTTCGTCCGACACGATGATGGAGAGGATCAAGGAGAATCGGTCCTCATCGTTAGCTCGTCTGTCGCCGTCGTAGCTCCTCCCAGTCACCGGCCTCGCCGCAGCTCCACCTGCCTTCAGATCGCCGCATCCCCGATTGATCCTAGCTCGCATCGGCTCCAGCCCGACGCCTCGACTCTTGCCTCATCACACACCCGTACCGATGAGCTTTTCCCCCACCTAATCTATGCCATCTCCAGCCCTATAGCACCGCGCTCGACGCCAGCCTCTTGCCACCGGTCCTCGTCTCCTTCGCGACCCTCTGCCTTTCGAATCCCAGCACCGGCGAGACTCCTCAGCCCAGCTCCGAGCCTTGCCGCGGCCTCGCTTGCCATCCGCCCGATCGCCGGTCCCGTCGTCGTCGTTCGCTGCCCGCTGTCGCCTCACCAGTCCCGCTCCCGCCGACGGTCATCCGGCATCCCCAGCTTTGTGCGCGTCGAGAGCAGAGAAGAAGGAAGATGAAAGATCCAGAAGTTTGGATCGAATCTGATCTGATCTGTTTCTTCTTTTCTTTTAATATACATATAATATATTTAATAATTAAACAGTCCTCAGTCTTTTAATAAACATACAAAACTACCCCACTTGTTATCTTTCTCACATTTCAGTCACTTTCTACTAATTTATCCATATAACTTTCAATTATTTACAAACAGGTCACTATTTGTAATTTCTTCTCAGTTAAATCACTTCATCTTTTATCAGTTATTTTCTTCCAATCTCAGTTTTAATTTGATAATATTTCCAAAATATTACCTCAATTTTATACTTATTTACACTTTAGTCCTTTATCTTTTAAATCTCTTCAGTTATGACACGGACGGAAGTCCGTGTCTCAACAGCAAGAGAGAATCCTATCATTACCAAGACTGGTTATTACCCATCAGACTTGAGATAGTGGAGGTCATTATCGACCCACTAAGACAACATGGTAGGTAATATCCATTCTTGGAATCTTCTCTTTCTCTTATGATACAAAATCATTCCTATTACATAATTAACTAACAAAATTGGTTGAAATGGTTTCTACCATAACTCTTTGACGTTGGATGGTGCGTGGAGATCACTCAAGGGTGAGTGGGGGAACGTGGGGAGCTTGGTGATGCGTGGTTGACTCACCATTGGTGCATGGGATCTTTGGAAAGGTAGTGGTTGATGCCAAATTGGGTGCACTTGAGGTAGATGTCTCAGGATGGTATGTGGGGTCCTCATGGTGGTGCATAAGGAACGTGAGGTACACTTGGGTTGCTTCTCCTACAAGGAAACTCACAATTAGGTCTCCATTGGTGTTACCTCCTCCAAGTGAATGCTCATGTGGTTGAGTTGTATAGTCCTTCCTTGGCCTTCTTCCTGCTCTTCTCCTTGTGCCATAAGTATCATGAAGGCATTGAGACCCTCTTGTGCTTTCTTGAACCGGGACCTTTTCATAGCTCCACCGAGGCCTTGAATGGGGTTAGGAGCTTTGGACACTTGAACTTGGTCTTTAACTTGAGAGTGGGTTGGCTGAGGGGTGTTTTCCATGTTGATGTCCACATCATCAAGTAACTAGCATCTTGTACTTTAGAATTTTGAAACTTTAATTCTAGAGTATTACTTGAGGTTTCAAAGTGGATTACATCACTACTTGAGGTCTTGGAGACCTAAGAAGAGTGGTTGTAACTAGCATCTTGTACTGTTACAGCCACCATAGTCAGACGGAGAATTTCTGGTGGATTGTGCCCGACGGTTAGATTTTATGGCCATCGGAGCTCGGATCCAATGTTTAAGGTAGGTATGATCATTAATCTTTGTGTTTGGAATTTCATTTAACGTTTGTTCTATGATATAAGCATGTGATGTTATGAATTGATGAATGATTGTGTTATGAGTTAAGTTAAGGTTAAGTGTATGAAATGTCATGTTTCGGGGGGTTGTAAGGTAGGATTTCCCTTAGGAATGGATCAGGAATCATTTCGGGTCAAAACAGGCACGAGAACGGAAGGAGGACAAATTCTGGAGCTCATGGTGCCACCTTGGCGCTATGGTGGTGCCAAACCTGGGAGGAGGGCCAGCTGATGGATTTTTCACTTCTCGGCGCGATGGTGATGTGTTGGTGGCATGATGGATGGCACCAGGAATTGGGAAATTCCACCTGCAGTAGATCATGGCACCATGATCACGCCGGGGATGCCAGAAATGTTAAAGAGCCAAAACGGGATGCCTTCTTCATTTTCCATTTTTGCTCCTTCTCTCTAGTCTCACTCTATAATGAAAATCCCTCATTCCAACCCCAATTTTTGAGCTCCAAAGTGTAAGGTAAAGGTGTTTTCATGCAAGGATTGTTGTAGAAAAAACATTGCAACAAGAATCAAGCAGCAACAACAATAAATTGATAGATTTCGAATTTGGGGAAAAATCAAAGGTTGGTATTTCTGAAGTTCTTTGGTGTAATTGAAGAGGTAAAAATGTTCTAATGATGCTAATGATGTAATTGATCTAGGAACATGTTTTACATCACTAATTTGGCATGCATTGAGAAATTCGAAATCTAGGGTTCATAGATGATGATGAACGAAAATTGAAGGAATGATGAATTGATGTCAAATTAGTGTTCTTGGATAGTTTTGGAGTAAATTTAATACTTTGACCAAGGTCCAATTGTTGCTAAATCAAGGAGCTATGAGCTATGCCCAAGAATTTGGTGTAGAATTGAAGTGCCCTATTTTGATAATTTTATGATCCAATTATGTTTATATGATGATTCTAAGGAACTTTAGTACTTGGAGTGAGTTGCGAATCATTGCATATGATAGAGTTATGGTTTAGGTCCAAAATTGGGCAATTTTATGGAATAATGAATAATTATGGGGAAAATGAGAGGTTTGCTTATGGATGATCTTGGAATAGGTTAATGTGCATGAATGTGAAGTTATAGGATATTTGGTTAAGGTTTGGCCAATTTTGGAAAAATGGATCAAAATTGTTAACGGTGATTATATTGAGAATACGTTATGGAATGTGAAGTGTTAGAGCATGGATGGTAATGTACCTAGGGATGCTACTTATGTGTGAAATTATGTTTGAAATGGATAGGAAACAATTGGTTCATGAAATTGGCATAGAAGGAAAAAAGGATTATGAAAAGTGATCGAACAAAGGGATATATTGCTATTGCTTCCAGGTAAGGGTTCAACGTTCTTGAATATGCATTAATTCACTTCTTAGTGCTATTTGGGTTGGATTATATTTGTCTGAGACCGGGGGTGGGGTCTATGACTAGTTCCATGGTAGAAATAGAGGTGTGCAGGTACTCAAGGTATGGGACTTGCAACTCCCCTATGTGTATGTGATGGGACTTGCAACTCCCCTATATGTAAGCGATGGACTTGGTTCCGTGAGTCTCCACAATCACGAACCTTATGTGATATGATGGGATTGGTTCTGTGAGTCTCTACGATCACAAACCCTTATGTGTGTGTGATGTGATGTGATTCCGCTATTAGAGCGATGACGACGGTTAAAAGGATCCTAAGCCCTCGCTGGTACCATGTGCATGTATATGTGGGTACTCCCAGTGGTATGAAAGAGGACCACGGGGGGCTATCAAGGTGTGTGGGATGGAATAGGATCTGTACTTTGGTACATCATGCGAAGAATGTGTGCATTGCAAACACACATTCATTTGCATTCACGATTATAAAGGACATGGCATTAGTATATTGCATCCTGTCATACTAACATTGTCTTTACAGGTAACGTATTCTATTTAAAACCTTTATTTCTACCTAAGCCCTTACTGAGTTCTCTCAGGAACTCACCCTCTTACATTTATATATTTCAGGAGCGTCAAGTTCAGGGCCCGTAGAGTAGTTTTTCGCTTGGCCATATTGTGTTTTGTACCAAAGGTACATTTAGCTCCTTATTTTGTTTATGATATGTGATAATGGGACTTAGGGGGTGAATCAAAGAGAACAATTATGTGTGTGTTTAACAGGAATTTTTATGAAAGGAAAAGCTATGAGAAGTAATAGCTTATGGGTGAAAAAGGGTTATGTATGGATTTTCTGGACGAGCATATTGTATATGTTACTAACGGTTAAATTTATTTGTTTTGTTAAGCAGCTAGTAGCAGCAGTAGCATCGAGCATCCTTGTTGGCTTCTAGCTGATCCGAGAGCCTGAGCATCGTATGTATTCCTAATTAGCATTAAAGAAGCTCTGTAGCGCTAGATTGCACGATCATGTAGAATCGGATATTATGAATTAAGAATGTTCATGCAGTTAAATTGTGGATCTCTGGAATTGTGAATGTATGTGTATAGACATTTGAATTCTATGGATGTTTATTTATCACGAAGCATTGGCCTGAGGCAGTCTTCTTTCTGGATATCTAGACTGAGCGGAGCTCAGTATACCTGCATATGTTGTGAAATTCTGAAGTGCAGGTACAAGGAAAGAAGATTACAGAAATTAAATATTTTTTGGGCCAGTTTTCTCGAATAAACTGTACCATATGGATGAACCATTTTGATTGAAAATTGTTTTAGTTGTTTCCCTGTGTCTCTAGTTTGCTACAAAATTTTCGGATTGTGATTTGGACATCGGTAGAATTTACTAAAAATATTGGAGTGACAGGTGGTCCGGGGAAAAACAAAAATTCTGCTATAGCTAAAATTAGTATTAGGGACATGATAGTGGTTTAAACCCACATTAGTGATGCGTATTACATGAAGTGTGTTTAGTCACCGCCGCCCTTCCAGCCCCATGTCCGCTTCCCACCAGGTCGCGCAGGGAGGGAGTGGTGACATCATCGGGCCACCCTCAGCCCAGGACTAGCTTTAACTAACTCAATATGCATAGAAAGATGTCTCAGAATGCATATTTAAGAGAGTTGAATCCTTACCTAATGAAATTCAAACTTCAAGTAGCAACCCGAGGAAACCACAATTCAAAATTTGGCAGAGTTCCGGTTGAATTCCCAGCCACCCAAGATGACACTAAACAATCACACAACAACAAGGAATTGGATCCTCAATCCACAGATCAACATCCAACACAAACAGAAACTCTAAATCAAACTCATCAATTTCGGCCAACAAGGGAGGACAAGCCAAGAGAGATTTCTTCAATCAATGAACCAACAAATTGGAAGCTCAAAATCAACCTTAATCCAACTCAAATTCACAATTCATACATGAACACCAACTTAATTCATCAACATCAAATTCGGCCATCATCAAATTTTCCCAACCCATGATGAATCAAGGATGAAGCCAAACAAGAAATGTGTTACTAAGCATCCACACAACACTTTGGAAGATCACTTTCATCTCAATCCAAACATTGATAACAAACATAAACCCTAGCTCAATCCAAATCATGAATTTTGACCAACAAAGAGGAAGCATGGTTGGAGAGCTTAATACCACTTCAAAATAAACTCAAATCCAAGCTTACCTTAATAAAAAATTGAAGAACTTGATGGAGAAGAAGTGCCCAAGAGGTAGCCCAACTTTTGGCCTAAAAGGGAGAGGGAAATCAAGCTCAAACACCTCCCAAAACATGATCCCACCATGAATTACTCATGAAGATTAACTTACCTTCTTGAATCTTGAACAATCTTGAAGAGATGAAGAAATGAAGCCAAGCAAAGCAAGCCCTTGAAGAAGAAGAAGAGGTAGTTTTCGGCGATAAAGAGAGAAGAAGAAGAACTTAAACCAAAATGATTTTCCTCTCTCTTTTCCTTTTTAATTTCTTACTACCTCACCTTTTATTTCTTTAATTAAATTAATCGTATCACAACAAAAATATCCCTCCTTTTAACTCATTAATAATCTCCACGACAAATTCAATCGTAAAATATTCTCCATATTTTAATGACATATGTACTCCACTTACCATTTCCTGACATAACATAATATATATTATCATGAAATAATATATATTATCATATCTTAACAAACATTCCACCCAAAAAATCTCCTCACTTTGGGCCAACACCATTTCCCATTTTAATATCCACTTTCCTCCAATTTTTCAAAATGATAATTTTACCCCCGAAACTAAAATTTGGCAAAATGGCCCGGGACTCATGTACCAATATCAAAATGTGAAATCCCATGGAAATGGACCTTAAACATAATCTCAGAACATAGGAATTAATATAAAATGTGCCCCGCACATTTGAAACAGGGTCCCCGCGATAACAAAATCCGACCTTCGGACAAAAAATATCAGAAACTCACCATCCATCCACGGTGACTGTAACATCCTCTCCCCCTTATGACTCTTGGTCCTCCAAGAGTGCCTTCAAATGCTGAAACTCCTCGCGGTAATGCTCCATCATGTCCTTCTCGGTCTCCTAAGTAGCCTCCCGATCTGAATGATGTGACCACTGAACCTTAACCATCGGAATCAACTTGTTATGGAGTTTTCGAGTGTCCTTAGCCAAAAAGGTGACCGACACTTTCTGATAAGAAAAGTCCAGCTCCAACTGAACCTGTCTCATAGGGATGGTCTAAATCAGATCAAGAATACACTTCTTGAGCATAGTGATGTGGAAGACGTTGTGCATCGCAGACATACTCGGAGGTAAAGCTAACTTGTAAGCAACCTTGACAATGCGCTATAGAATCTCATAAGGGCTGATATATCTCAGTGATAACTTACCCCGCCTACCAAATCTAATGGTCCCCCTGATCGGTGTAACCTTGAGCCAAACTTTGTCTCCGATCACAAACTCTAAATCCCTACGTCGCTTATTCACATAAGAGGTGGTGCGGTCATTCACGGTCTTCAACCGTGCCTAAATTTTCTTTATCTTCTTGTTGGTCTCTTCAATAACTTTGGGGCCCAACTCAATCCTATTAGATGCCTCGGACCAACAATGAGGTGTCATACACCTCCGCCTATATAGTGACTCATAAGCCGTCATACCGATAGTACTCTGATAGCTGTTGTTGTAGGAAAATTTCACTAATGGCAGGTGTTGGTCCCAGTCACCCCTGAAGTCCAGTGCATATCTCTGTAACATATCCTCCACAATCTGAATCACCCTTTTCGACTGTCCATCGATCTGGGGATGGTAAGTTGTGCTCAGATGGAGTCGCGTGTCCAGTGCCTTTTGAAAGGCTCCGCAGAATCGTGTGGTGAACCGCGGACCCCTATCAGATATAATAGAGTCTGGAACTCCATGTAACCATACGATCTCCTGAATGTACAGATGGGCAAGCTTCTCCAATGGATCCGTCACTCGAATCGGCAAAAAGTGTGCACACTTTGTCAAACGGTCAACTATTGCCCATATGGCATCGTGATGTGATTGACTTGAAGGCATACTTGTCAAAAAGTCCATGGTGATGTTACCCCACTTCCTGAAAGGGATGGGTAGAGTCTGTAAAGTCCCAACTGGCTTCTGATGCTCCACCTTCACCCGTTGACAAGTGGCACACTTAGTCACATAAGTGGCGATATGTCTCCGCATACTGGGCTACCAGAAGTGAGAATGCAGATCATGATACATCTTCTCACTAGCTAGATGGATGCTCAACCTGCTCGAATGTGCCTCCTCCAAAATCTCATCTCAGAGTGCCAAGTCATCTGGTACATACAGACGCTCTCTGAAGTACAACAACCCCTGCTTGTACTCAAAGGATGGACGCAATGCTCCACTGTCCTCTCCTGAAAGCTTCGTCAAATCTGAATCTCTGCTCTATGACTCCCAGACTCTGGCCAACCACTTAGACTAGATGGTTAAAGTATAGATCTGTGCTCGCTCCCAAAAGTGCCACCTATGCCACAGACACACCAAATCTGACTTCTCAGGCCGGTTTCCTGAATCTCCACCTTTAACCAATCCTGTGTTCTTCCTTCTTAAGGCATCTACCACTGTGTTCCTATTTCCTGCGGTGTACTCGATACTGCAGTCATAATCCTTTATGTACTCAAGCTACCTGCGTTGCCTCATGGGCAGCTTTTTCTGAGTGAACAGATACTTCAAGCTCTTGTGATGGGTGAAAATCTGAAACTTGTTGTTGAGCAAGTAGTGCCTCTATTTCTTTAAAGTATAGACAACCATGACCAACTCTAGATCGTGTGGCGGATAGTTTTGTTTATGCGGTCGCAACTGTCTCGACAAATAAGCAATAACATGGTGTTCCTGCATCAACACACATCCCAGACCCGATCTAGATGAATCAGTGTAGATCACATACGGCTGCCTTGGTTATGGCAGGATGAGAATCAGTACGTTGGTCAACCGCTTCTTCAGTTCCTAAAAATTCCACCTCACATGCCTCTGACCAGACAAAAGCCTGACCTTTCTTGGTCAGCTGAGTAAGTGGTGACGCCAGAACAGAGAACCCGGTATAAATCTGTTGGAATTCTCTGGCACACTAAGAACTTCATGAGTTGGTATTACTACTCACTACAACTAATAGTAGTTGTGAGTTCAAGCCAAAAGAAGAAACCATTAGGGCACCTTTTATCAAAGTAACGATATTTTGGTAAATGTGCACTAATGAGCTTAAATGAGCTCAAATATGTGAAATAGAATTATTTGGAATTATTATGTATAATTTCAAATCTTATTTTATATCTATTTTTATCTTTAGACCTTTTATCAAAGTATGGATACTTTGGTAATTTTAGTAATAAGGTGTATGCACCTTATATCATTTGAATAACTCCATTAAAGTTATATATTGTATATAGCCAATTTTTAGGAGTTATTTTAGGGTAAATATTTTATTTATCTTAAGTGATAAATGGCTAGTGGAAATGGGATGAATGAGTAGCCATGGTAGGCTTTAAGGTTTAGTGG
>JBBYHH010580167.1:0-10693 GCA_038382905.1 Daphne laureola
TGCTCAGGACAGTTATGAAGAAGTTTGAGAGCAAGTGTTGAAGTCTGGAGTCAATCGGATGAGCAAAAGTCAAGAAAAAGAGCTGGAGGGACCCAATTGAACATTTCATAAAGTTTTGGATCAATTGGGCCCTAATCAAATGCATTAAATAGAGTTTTCAAGGTCTTGGCGCGACCCTGTGCGACCCTCCTAATGGCTGTCAGCATCAACAACTAACTTTCCCAAAAGCAAGACACCAACTTCAAACAAGCATATCTCATTCATATGAGCTCACAAGTGGGTGATTAAAAGTTCTAAATTGATGTTCCAAAAGAGAGATTTACAAAAAGATCAATTTCAGTGCATTTGGAGGTCTGTAGAATCCTGTAGAGAGTTTGTAAAATGGGATGTCCATGTTGACTTTCAAAGGGGCACGGCCCTATCTTGGAGCTACCTTGGCTGTATCATGGCCCTATGATGGGGCTATCCCTGAAGATAAACACGAGGAATTGCTTTTGGACCTCTTTGGCACTATCAGGGCGCAAGGATGGTGCCATCTTGGCGCTATGCCCTACAATTCATTTATTCTCAGGCCAATTCATTTACTCTCAGGCCTTCGATCGTCCTTCGGTCTTATCCTCTTTTCACCCACTTTATACGACACTTTTACCCTTATTTTGTTACCTTTAAGTGCCTAACATGTCTAGGGGCACTCTTGGGTATTAGACTTAGTATATAAACACATTTAGAGTAAGTTTTCGCAAGCTTTTTCATTCATTCCGAATTTCAGTTTCTTCTTGCCATTTAGGGCTACTACCTAGGGCTTTGAGCCCTCTTTTCATGGAGGATTGATGGATGCTTGTTGGAGATGCTGAGAAGCTATCTAACTAACCTTTTTCTATCCCTTTTCTTCTTTATATATGATTGTTTGATGTTTATTTCATTGTTGTCTATTGTTTATAGCATGTGTTCTTGTGAGTAGTTAGTATTTTCTCCTAGGGTTTGTTAGCTTAGGGAGTAATCTATGTGTTTCTATCCTTAATATGACTTAGAAATCAATTCCTAGCACTTCTTTCATGTGTGGTATGTTGAATGAAACACTCGTTCATGTTTACTCTTTTAGGTGTTCGATTAATTGTTTGAGAGGAATTTAATTGACACAAAACTTGTGAAATTGATTGATTGGCTTTCTAAATGTTAAAGATGACTTTAGTAAGTTAATTAGTGAGCAATTTAGGAGTTGTAAATCATCAAAAGGGAGTATTGGATCATGAGAATGACTAATCTCACTTTAGTTGAGAAGTGTGTCGTTGCTCGAGAGAGAAGCGACCCAACGATAGTAACTTCTTAAATGCACCGTCCTTAATGTGCGAGATCGGTTAGGTGAAGGTGTATCTTATGGAAGATGATTCGTAGTATCCGAGAGGAACACATAATTAATTGTAGTAACTCACCTCTAAGCATGCATAAAACACGTAGTGAATCCCCTAATGCGTAGAAAAACCCTGGGAGAGATTTAGTATATTGAGTTAAACCCCATTTTTGTGTTGCTTGTTTGTTGAGTCAATTTAGTAGTTTTGTTAAGTGTTGTAGGAATAGCCTTAGCACCATTAATCATATATTCATGTTCATTCATGTGAACATCAGATTGTCTATCACAGATCTGTATGGTTAAATATCACAAGGTTACTACTTATATCACTTGGTAATTGTCAACACATTGATGAGAACTTGGTAATACATTTAGTCATACTTACATGTCTTAAATATGTACTCCTCTCGGATTGTACCTTTTTTATGATAATAAAAAGGGGGAGATATATGTTCAAGTAAGGGGGAGTTTGATCTTTTGATAGAAAGTAATTAATATCCCAATAATATTTTCCAAAACTATTTTCCTAAGGAGGTGAATATGTTCTAATGGGAGAATGTGTAACTATTTGCAAAAAAATTTCAAAGCTCATCCTAAAATTTTCAAAGCTTATCAAAACTCATTTCAAAAGGGTTATCAAAACTTCTTGAAGTGTTTTGTCATCATCAAAAAGGGGGAGATTGTTGACTTTGTTGTCCCCTGCCACTTGTTTTGATGGTCCCAAAACCTTGAGGACCTACATGCAAAGTTTTGATAAATTTAGTGTCTTGATCAAGATTACTAGTTCTTGGTTTAGAAACTCAAAAATGTTGGGATTAAGTTGAAAAATATTAAAAAGTACAAGAAATCATGTGTTATTTAGATGATGTTGAATATTTCAATATGCATACATTTTTATCCAAAATTCATGATTAATGTGGACTTGTTTCTTAGCCACACTAATAGAAAAAAGAAGTATGTGTGTTGAAGCTGAAGAATATGGAAACCATCAGATTAATATCCTATCAAATATGACAAAATCAGAAAACAAAGATGCAATCAGCTCAGAAAATGAAAGAAATCACGAAAGCATGTGATGTAGTGCGAAATGATGAGAGAAAATATAAAAGTTTTAAGCTCTCATAATGGATCACGATTGAAAAAGAAAATCCATCAAGTCGTTGAAGTCAGTCTTCATCAACGCGTTGATGGAAGATGACAGAATATTACAAAAATATCTACAATGGTTACAAATCAATTAGCCAATGTTCAAAAAGATCAAAAGGAAAGAATTCATATGCAACAACTATATGAAGATCTGAGGACCCTCCTACCCATTTGCAAGCACTCTGGAGCGAAGAAGAAGAAGAAGAAGAAGAAGAAGAAGAATGAAGAAGGAGAATACACACGACAGAATGCATAATACTGATTATTGTTTGAATGTTGTACACTCTCTTCATCTCTTACTAACTAAAAAATATCAAAGACACTCTCAAGCCTACATGCACAAAACTACAAGCATCCAGAAGATCATCATCAACAACTTTACCTACTATAGAGAGTCATCTTACAGAAAAGCCTTGTATTCTACATCTATTATTGTAAAAGGCTTACTCTTCTGCGCTTACATAGATCAACTTCACTAGTTGGTGTTTTTTGACCAGTTCTACATCACTGATCAAATGAAACTTCCCAAGAAAGAGGAAGGTTGATAGTGTGTTATATCAATGTGTTGATCACAGTCTATTGTCATCACTCTAAGTATTGTTAGTCATCCAGTTTGGTGCAAAGTCCTGTGTGTCAGAAAACCATTTGTAAAGTTCTGTTAGTCAGGCATTGGTGAAAATCATGTTAGTCAGACATTGCGGCGTAAAGTCCTATGTATCAGGCAACCTTAGTGAAGTCATATGTGCCAGGCCAACTCTGTAAAAGCCCCGTGTGTCAGGCCTTAATTATAGTGGATAAAATCTCAAGTGTGTCTAGAGGAGATGACGTAGGTCAAGTTAGACTGAACCTCTATAAATCCATGTTTCATTCACACTATTTACATTTCTTATCAGTGTTGATTATCAAAGCATTAATACCTTCTTTTGCAAGTGTTTTCAACTCTGATTTATCAATGTGTTGATCTGAGGGTTTAAAGGGTTTTGGTTTCAAAGCTAAAAGATTTTTGAATCTATTTTAAAGTCAATTCACCCCCCCTCTTGGCCATATCTGGGTCTTCAGCTCCTTCCAATTTCATGAGAACTTACCCTAAAAGTTATTTATACTACTACTAAATTTCTTAAATTAATGACCCTAAACACTTTGCTCATTATAGGCAACTAAAAAGGGGGTAAAATGGTCCTAAAATGGGATAAAAATCGGTTTTATATGAGACAAATCGTGAAAATGACATCTAACAAATAGGAGAGAGAGAGAGAGAGAGAGAGATGGATGTCGTGGAAGTTGTAGACCCATATATGGCCCAAGAGGGGGTGAATTGGTCTTAAAACAAGTTTAAAACCTTTTGGCTTTGCAACCAAAACCCTCATATCAATATGTTGATAGATCATATTTGAGTGTACTTGCAACAGCAAGATATCAATGTGTTGATGGTTAGCACAAATAAAAGTGTGTAGAAGAGTGAAGAACACAAAGATTTATAAAGGTTTGGTCAAGTCGACCTACATCCTTTCCTCAAGACACACTTGAGAATTTCTCCACTAGAACTGAGGCTAATACACACGGCTTATACAGATTACTTAACACACAAGACTTTTACCAATGTTGCCTAACACACAAGACTTTACGCGTGATGCCTAACTAATAGGACTTTACCAATTCCCTAACTAACAAGACTTTACAAAATGCCTGACAAATAGGACTTGATCAATGGTTGCCCGACATACAAGAGTTTACGTCAAGGTTACCTGACTAACAGGACTTAGAATGATGACAATAAAACTGTGATCAACGTGTTGATAGAACAGACTATCAACCTTTCTCTTTCTTGGGAAGTTTCACTTAACCAGTTAATAGACTATCAATCTTCCTCTTCCTTGGGAAGTTTCACTTAACCAATTATGAATAACTAGTCTATCACCACCAACTAATGAAGTTGGTCGATATAAGCTCAAGAGAGAAATCCTTTTACAATAGAAGATGTAGAACAATAGGTTTCTCTAAAGTATAGTCTCTAGTGTGCTCAAATATGATGTTGATGATCTTATGGATTCTTGCAGCTTTATGAATGATAGCTCGAGAGTGTCTATTGATCTGTGAGAGTGAGTAATAGAATGGAGAGTATTCACAGAATGTACAAATTTGTGTTGTGTGTTGTGCTCTTCTCTTCCTTCTTCTCATTCTTCAGCTCTTATAGGCTCCTAAGTATGTGCAAATGGGTAGGAGCATCTCTAGATCCTAATATAGTGATTGGATATGAAATCATTCCTTTTTTTGAGCTTTGTGAATGTTGGCTGATTGATATCTAGCCGTTATAGATCTTTCCAGATTTCTGTCATCTTCCATCAACATGTTGATGAAGACTAGCTTCACCAACCTAATGGATTTTCTTCTTCAATCTTGATGTTTCTTGAGAGCTTCAAACTTGAATTTCTTCTCTCAATGTTGTTGCTCAGTAGTAGAGTAGATGACTTCATGATTGAATGCTTCAGGTCTTGTGAAACTCAAAGCTTACATTTTGAACATCTGACCATCAACGCGTTGAAGCACTGCATCACATGCTTTTCTGATTTCTTTCCTTTTCTTAGCTAATTGATTTTTTTCAATCTGAATTCTTTGAGATTTTATGGAGCTGATTGTTGATACTTTCCATCTAATTTATCTTTAGCATTTTGTTTTTGAAATCCTATGAAGGTGGCTAAGAAACAAGTCCACATTAATCAAGAATTTGTATCAAAATGTATATATGCTGAGATATGCACTTATGTATTTTATAACACATGAATTCTTGTAATTTTGAGTACTTTGCACTTTAGTCCCATATTTTTTATCTTTACAACCAAGAATTAATAATCTTGGTAAACACACTAAGTTTATTAAAACTTTTCAAAATGATCCTCAAGGTTTTGGAATCATCAAAACAATTGATTGGAGGCAATAAAGTCAACAATCTACCCCTTTTTAATGATAACAAAACACTTAAAGAAGTTTTGATAATCCTTTTGAAATAAAGATTGATAAAGGTCTCATATCTGAGTATATGCTCCCCCTTAGGTTGAGCTTTGTAAAAAACCTTTGCAAACTTGAATACATTCTTCCATTAGAAAGTATTCTCCCCCTTAGGAAAATAATTTTGGAAAATGATATTGGGATTTTAGGCATTGTATCAAAGGAATCAAGCTACCCCTTACTCTTAAACATATTTCTCCCCCTTTTTGTTATCATCAAAAAGGTACAAGCCAGAGGAGTGCATATGTGAGATATGTAAGTGGGACTAAATATATTACTAAGTTATCATCAACGTGTTGATATCCCTTTTATCAACGTGTTGATAATCACTAAGTGATACAGATAGTATCCTTGTGATATAAACAACACTTATGAATCATGAATGAGCAGTTGGATAAATTCATGTATGAGTATACTCAGAATTAAAGTGATCAGTTCATTTATAACTGATGCATATCATGTAAAATAGAATTGAAGTAATCAACTCAATCAACATGGAGATATGTCATGCATATAATTGGAGTGATCAACTCATTCAACATAGATATGTGATATGTCATGCCAACATGCACAGAATTGGAGTGATCAACTCATTCAACATAGGTATGTGATATGTCATGCACATAATTCGAGTGATCAACTCATTCAACATAGATATGTGATATGTCATGCATAGAATTGAAGTGATTAACTCATTCATCAAGCATGTATAACATGTATCAAAGCAACAAAGATTAACACATCTATATCAACTCATATTAATGCATGATCATGTGTATAACAGATTGGTTGCAGTGATCTGATGATGGTTCTTTTGACAGTTGGCCATTAATAGATTGGCCTCTTTATATCCACCACCTAAACAAGGTTCAAGGATAAATAAGGCCAGATCTAGAGAGGAGAAGGGGTGAGGGTAGAAGTTGTCACAAAACCCTACCTTGTGAAGCTTGAGCTTTGCCTTTGAGACCGTGGTTGATGGTTGAAGACTAATGAAAGCATATTTTATATATTTTTTACCTCACCATTTGTGCTCAATTATGATTCTAAATGTTGGTCTTATACATTTTTTATGATAACATCATGTAGGTATTTTAATTTTCAAGTTTGGAGCTAATTGAATAAAAATGCTACAACTGCTGAAGCTTTTAGGCTAAAGTGACAAAAGAGAAAAGACTACAGGGGCTGCGTGTAAGAGAAAGGGGGAGATGGGGTTGTTTTAAAAAAAAAAATTGGATGGTCAAGATGGAGTTCAGCCCATTTTTAGTGTTGTTTCTTCTTCAACTCTTCTTCCTCGCTTGCGCAGCTGAAGCAGATCAAGTAGGTAGAATCAACAGCCACAAGGCTAGCCTCCAATCCCTTCACCAGTCTCGCTAGCCACCACCTCCGCTACTCACCGACCTCCAACCACCTCCGATCCTCCATCATGCCTGTTGCTTCATCACCGTCGCGATAGCAGCAAGGATTTTGTGAAAAATCTAGTTATTGCCCAATCCTTCCCCAGAAGCTTCCCAACCCACCTCGAACGATGTCAAAGCTTCACTACCTCCCCGGCGACCATCGGAGAATAGCCCAAGCTTCGATGTTCCTTCTCCGGCTATTTTCTGACTAGTTTGACTTGCCTCCCATTTCAGTTGTTTTTTTAACTTTAATTTCACACTCGTGTTGAATTAATTTAGTTTCTAACTACTTCTAAATCTCCAATTTTAGTTGATTTGTGAATTATTGTGTGAATGTTTTGTTGGATTAGTGTAGAAAAATTTGGACCACCTCAGGTTCGGGTTTATGCGGATTGAAATGTTCTTACATGATACGTATGATAAATTATAGATTTTAGGTTATTTAATTGGTAGATTAATCTTAGCGTATACATGAATTAATGGTACCGCATGTGTACGCTTATTTGATGTTCGACGAGTCCTTGAGAGATGCTCGTTGAACGTAGGCCATTAATTGAACACGAGTTCCTCGCTCTGATCGAGAGATTCAGATGGGTTACTTAGGAGATTAAGGTTAGGTTGTAATGATCTCCATCTTGGTTCAAGATAAGAAATTGTTATTGGTTGAAGTAGAAGAACAAGTTTTGAGACTTGAGAAAGCCAGAACCGTTATTTGAATCCTCTTCTTGTTTATCTATTATTTTTCATCATTGTTATTGATGTGTATTTTTTACTAGGAGCTTGCTTCATGCTTAATTATGATGCGTCCGGGTTAGATATTTCACGTGTACAAGCTCACATGGTGCTCGGGAACAAGTGCAAAATCGATCTTCCCGAGCTTTGACCAAAAAGCAAGTTCGGGTGGTTTGTCAAACCATTAGGAATTTATGATTGCATGTAAAACCCTCTCATTGGTGCGGGATGATAGATCGATCTCAACCATCATGTAGGTAACTGACTTGAGAGATGTTGGTAATTATTAAATCCATTTTCTCTAGCAACAAATACAAATCATGCTTGTTTCACATTCATGAAACATTGACCCGATCCTCGAGGTGGTTATCTATTTATTTTTATGCATTAGGTTAGTTTAGTAGGTAAAGTAGCGTAATCTATCTATTTAGCATTTCACACATCTAGTTTTTTTGGATTCGACCCTTACTCATCGAGTGCTACAATTGACCCATGCACTTGCGTGTATGTAAGGTTTTGTTTTCCTGATATACGTCATAGCAAAATGGTGTTGGTGTCGGGGACTAGTTTTGTGTGAATGCTATTGTAGTTTTATCTAGTTTATTTTCTTGCATTTCAATTTATGTTCTCTATTACTACTCCTTCCATATTTATTTTACAGGTACTTTTGCTTGTGATACTGATGACACGACACGACATCCACCTAAGGTAGAAAGCTCGACCAAGCTTGAAGCCTACGTAGTTGTTCGTGATAACTAGCTGCGAATGCTGGAGACTTTGTTGCATATAGAGGTCGATACTGAGGCCGACCAGACCATGACACCTTGAGATTTAGTATTGATGCCGAAATCTTTGTTCGTGCAGGGATTTAAAATAGGGACCTAACTTGGTCCCCTAGGTATTATTCCTCATTACTTTATTTCTACCTCCTTTGAGCATTGATGATTATGTTTCATTCTATGTTGGGGGAGAAATGTGTTTATTTTTATATTGAGGATACCGACTTCCTTGCATGTAGACTGCTTACTCGATTTACAAGTTAATTTGATGGTTTTTTTTTATTTTGTTTGCTTGTATGTAAATTTGGAAGTAGACCAATTCTTTGTTGTTGATTGATTGAGGTAGATATATTCCTTAAGAGGATTTGAGCCAATACTTTCTATTTCTATATATGAGTGATTTATTCTTCATGAGAGAGTCTCTTTTTTCACTTGATCTAGAAATTTCATGTTTTTTTCCATTGTGAACCTACATGTGTTATATGTGAACTTTTGATGATAATGACAAATTAGGTGGCGCCACTTTGAGCCTTGATAGCCTTGTTTTCTTGCTTAACCCTCATTACGAGCCTTTCCTTGATTGTATCCTACTCTTTGTCCATGGAACTCATTAAGTATATTTTCTTATGGGCTTAGCAAGACTTGGAGATATTTATGTTTGAGAGTTACTTTAAAAATCAAGTTCGGGGAAAATTAGTATGAGTTGGTTGTGTGTGTTTACAAGTAAAGTATTGGTGTTAGAGTGATAAATTATGGTTTAGAGATATATTTGTACACAATTCTTGATTATTGGTTGTGTTGTGTATCTTTCAAGAAAATGGCAAAGCAAAATCTTACAAAATGCTCGCAAAAAAATCAAAAAAGAAAAAAGAACAAAAAACGTGCGAGTAAATTTGAGAGAGAATGCACTAGCACTTTATGTTTAAGATCAATAATTAGTGCAAAGACCATTTGTGGAATTTTTGTTGTTGGTCTTATTCGGATGTTTGGAACACTTTTTTTTATTAAGTCATGTTAGGTGATATGCTTAATTAATACATTTTAGTTGTCCATGACTTATGTATCCTTAATTTGTTCAGTTTAACTCCACCATTGAAATGGCTTTCAACCAAGAACCATGACTCACCTAGCTGAGCCACATTACAACCAAATTTAAGACCATTATCACTAAGTTTATATGCAACTCCCTTAGGGGATTTTTAGTGGGGAAGCTTTAGGTTATCATGCAACCTTATGGTAGAAAGTGTTATAATTGAGACCACATAACACACTACACACCCCTTCTCTTGAAATATTTGAGTGGAAACACTAAGGGAGTGATCATCTACCTTGACATCAAGAGATCTTATTTCCTTATACTTGATATTTTACATGCAAGCAAACTTGATCAATTTTTTTTCCTTAATTTACAAGTAGTTGAGTAAGCATTATCTACATGATTGAAGAGTTGCATTGCTCGGAACTAACAATGATTTAAGTTGGGGGGTGTGATGAAAGCATATTTTATATATTTTTTACCTCACCATTTGTGCTTAATTATGATTCTAAATGTTGGTCTTATACACTTTTTGTGAGAAAATCATGTAGGTATTTTAATTTGCAAGTTTGAAGCTAATTGAATTAAAATGCTACAAGTGTTGAAGCTTTTGGGCTAAAGTGACAAAAGGGAAAAGACTAGTCCTTAGCACTTGTCCTAGTGGTCATATTGCTGAGGACATTTGTAGAGGTCTCGATTTCGAGTCTCCGGTATCCCCAACTTCCTACTCTCTTTGTATAAAAAAAAACTAAAGGGGTTGACTGCAAGAGAAAGGGGGAGATGGGGGTTGTTTTGAAAAAAAAAAAAAAAGTTGGATGGTCAAGATGAAGTTCGGCCGATTTTTAGGGTTGTTTCTTCTTCATCTGTCACCACCACCCCCGTTCCCGGCGTGGCGGAAGCGTTTTATGGAAGCGGTTGTCGGGGGAACCGGGCGGCGGTCGGTGATGAGGATTCTCTTGAAAAGATTTGCGGTCCTAAAAACCAGTTCCTCAAAAACAAATCTTCATTTTAATGTTTCTAACTCGTTTACAGTTTTTAAGGCGTCTTACTAGCCCTAATCCTGCACCTGAGATAGTGGTTTAAACAGATAATCACGCGCGTAGGTATAAATACAGAAATAGATACAGCAGAAGGAAGCCCCGCCCATTTCGTTGGCCTAGAACTCCCCTAGTATAAATATACAGACCCAGAGTATAAAAAATAACAGCAAAACATATATGCTGTCTATATGCAGTCTACTCCTACA
>JBBYHH010580278.1:0-10693 GCA_038382905.1 Daphne laureola
AACAAATACTGTAGTGTAGTACCAACTTAAAGCAACATAAGTGATACGGTACCGTATTAACAAAGTAAAAAGAATACTTGCAGTTGTTCCCATGGGTTGAGGAGGAAGGAAGTTTAGGTGAATATAGAATTACTTACTTCGCTGCAAAAGTTCATTCTTGAAGCTTTATCGTGCTAAACTTGGTAGTTTGAGGACTACTAACTGACTAAGTATAAAAACACAACTAATTGAGGATTCAAACTTGGACTGGACTTGAGAGGAGTGATTCTGGACATGAAAGTTGAAAATGTTCATGTGATTATTCTCAGTTCTAGTATATCATAGAAACTTACAATATTGCAGAGAAGGCAGAAGAGCTTACATGCATGCCCTTCACAAGCCATAACCAGAGTAGTTACGGCTCACCATGCAAACCCTCTCAGATGCAGTTTGTTCCCTAAACTTAATCTTGACAAGTCACAACAAACCTCCAGTTTCTTCATCGTCCCCTTCATCAAAACACAGTGACTGACGAACACAGTAATCTGCCTCCTCCTCTGACTCTGACTCTGACTCTGACTCTGCCTCCTCATCGATAGCAAAATACGACCTCCTCCCCTGCAACTCAGCCACCCTCTTCGCCGCCCCTGAATCACGAGGACTCTCGCCTACCCATCTGACGATCTTAATCTTCGGCAGCCCATTTTCCACCTTGCTTATCGACTGGGGCGATTCAGTCTTAAGCACCACCTCTGATGGAATTTCCCACTTCTTCTTCACTCTGTTCTCGCTCTTCTGACCGCCCTTGCAGAGCTCAGCCGCATTCTCTTTCGAAACGCGCCGTTTATCAAACCTTTTGCTCTCATCGTCCTCGTTATCATCTGGTAGTGACCGTTTCCGGTTATCGTTCACTGAGCGATTGCCGTTGCTTTGATTCGTGACCTGACTGTATCTGCTAGCCACCATTCTGCCGGCCTTGATGGGTTTTTTGGCCATTGCTGATTTCTCTGTCTCTTTAAAGAGTTTCTTCGGTTGAATGGTTGCCAGAAGCGTGTCTTCCTTCTTCGTCGGTCTTTTAGATCCCACTGTCGTCGCAGCTTGCTTCGTAGCCTGTACCTTGGACACAGTTTTGCGAGACTTTGGACTCAGGCTCAAGCTCTTCCCTCTTTCCTTGATTTCTTGCAGTTTAAAGAAACAAGATTTACGGCGGCTCTGAACCGATGGAACAGGAGGAGTCATCATGTGTTTCATCGATTGTTTCGATTTGGTGGCAGAGAAGATCTCTGATGGGCCTAAACTGACTCCCCTCCGATTCAATTTGGGTTTCGCGCTTGAGAACAGAGGATCTTCGAACTTGGTGGCTGGTTCAACGTTCTTGACGCTGTGTTTCGCCTCCATGAACTTCGCCGGCACAAACCTTCCTTTCATCGCAACGCTTCTTGCCTGATGTTCTGCTTTTTCGAGACGAAGCGTCTCCAGCTTTGACGACAAACGTCCGATCTCCTTCTCGATTTCACTAATTTCCGAATCAATCTTTTTCTCGTCGCGCTTCTTCTCATCTTCTTTCACACTTACATTCTTTGGTTTCCCCAGCGACGGCTTGTCTTCGAAGGGGTCAAGGTTGTTTCTGGGCCAGAGTGGCTTTACAGCAAGCGACGGAGTTTTGAGCAGATTAGGGCTTCGATTCTCTTTGCTACAATCCGATTGGAGCGAGTTGTTCATCAACGAGGACGACCGAATCGATCCAAGACTTGGCCAAGAATCCTTGAGAGCGACAGTATCTTCCGATTCACCGTTTTCAAACGCCGCGTTGTTCCATATCTGGAGTTGGGGCATATCGAACGCATCTGGGCATTGAAGAAAACTCATCTTTTGTTTCTGGGTAATGGAGGTCGACTGTATGGCGTTTTTTCAGAAAGATGGTTCGGGAGGAGATGATGAATGTGCGTTAAGAGAAATGAAACCAGTCGACTACTAAATCTTTTGAGAGACTGGATATGACCGTTGCAGAGAAATAGACGTTGGGAGCGTGTGAGAAGGGCATGCCAGCCACGCACACGTGCGACTTTAATTACCGAGTGATTATGAAATGTTGGGTTCTTGATCACCGTTGTCATTTGTGCTCTAATGGGCCCGCCCCACCTGAAGCGCGCTCCTCTGAATCTGGACTTTCTCAGTTTGCTGGCTTTTGGGTTGGGTTAGGAAAGCCCAACCCATTCCTGACCCAACCCATAATCTACAAATTTTATATCAAAAGCCCATTCAATCTGCTTTCCTTCCTGAATTTATTTCTTAGAAATGCTGTTAACAAGGCTCACAAATCACAATGCTGCGAATTTTTCTTTTCGATTAGGCTTTAAGATTTCTAATCTATCAAAAGGCATTAGGAGTATTTGAAAAATTATGTTAGAGTTAGTAAAATTAGTATTTTTCTCCCACAAAATTTACATTAATTAAAAAAATTGCTTTGTTTTTTGGGTAAAAGTTTTAGGAAAAGAACACAGAAGTACAAACTCCAACGGAACTCCATTCTTATGACATTACGAAAATGACAAAAAGTGGACATGATAATTGAGTGCAACGACAATGACATCCGTTATAAACGCCTCTTAGAGTAGGCCAAGTATACTCCACTCATACTCTAGGGTCCTATCATTGACAAAAAAATCTTGAAAAATTACAACAACAACAAGAAAAAAATAACCTTTGAGATTTATGAAATATTCGGTTCGCTCTCCTTATTTTAAAAAATCTTGAGTCAGTTTTTTGAGATTTATTAAAACATTCAACTATTCTCGTTGATCGTTTATTATACTAGTTAGCTCGTAAATGTTCCAATAATAATTACATTAACTATAATCCAAAACACTAAGGGAAGTTCGGGCTCACGTCTATCATAACAGAATGAGTTTGCCTCTGTTTCTGTGACTTGAGCTCGCTCGCGTCTTGGCGAGGACCAGGTGTCAATGGAAGATAGGTAAGGTGAGCATCTACAACGATATTAGTTATAAAACTCCTAAGTTAAGTATAGCTAGTAAAGATAGAAAAAAATGATAAAAATCTGATCCAACAATACTAACTATTACACTAATCATAATAATTTTTGCTTTCTGCTTTCTAAATTTAGGAGTGAAAAGAGAAAATATTAAATTGGCTAGCCAAAATAGGTAATGGCTAATATTGATGTGGTGAGAATGTTAAAATCACTAGCTAAAATAGTTTTTTTTTTTTGTCATTTTACCTACAATTTAACTTTAAATTAACTAGCATTGTTGTAGATACTCTTAGGAATGGAAAAATGCAAGAAACAAATGGCTCGTTTAGTTGTGAAAAAATTTCGAACTTTTCTATTCCTGATTTCCTTTGTAAATATTTAAATATATGACTAATTATTAATAAATGGAAAATCTTATTTTCCAAACTTTAAGAACCTTATATGTTAAAATGGAAAACCTTGTTTTGAAGTTTTCCATCTTAATATTAGAGTTTTTTAAAATTTGAAAAATAATATTTTTCATTCATTAATAGTTAGTTATACACCGAAGTATTTACAAAGGAAATTGAGAATGGGAAAGAAGGAAATTTGTTTACAGCTAAACAGACACAAAATATTCAGGTCGATCAAATATTAGGATAAAAAATATTAGTGACAATAAAAACAGTTCCTAAATTTCTTTTTATCAATGAGGTTTGATGTTGAGATCTTCATTTGTATAGAGCAAAAATCCCGGAAGGGCCTTCAGAAACTTCATCTTGGAGACCCTCACCGGCTGCCAGCCGGGTAACATCTCCACTATAAGGGGCAGCACGCGGAGGAGCAGGATTTGGCCGCCTGGGTCATCAATGCTCGGAAGAACAAACCCAAGCATCGGAAAGAACAAAATCAATCTGAGGTAGGTGGTGGCAAGGGTGGAAGAGGTGAAGGAGAGAGAGATCATGATGAAGATTTCTAGCTCTAAAGATGGGTTTCAAAAAACAAAATCACTAATTATGCTTTCGATTTGATGAAGGTAGAGAATATAATTTGGAGGGCAGAAGAGAGAAAATAGGAATAAAATAGAGAAAGAATTTGGATAAATTTGGTAAAAGTTTAAAACATGAAAGATAAATTGTTATGATTAAAAAAGATTACGGTGCAATTATGTAATTAAAATCAAAATCTAACAGAAATGTTAACGGAGGTTAGTCTGTATGGAGTTTTGTAGGTTTTTTCAAATTTCAACGGTTAAAAGAATGAATTTCAAAAATATAAGAATAAAGTGACGATTATGACAAATCTTAGAGGATAAATGACAATTATCTTAAATTTTTTCAACTACCTCAACTTTATTATTTATTTTATTTTATTTATTTTTTATTAAAGAGGGGGGCATAAAGCATTGTCTCCTGTAATTTCATTGCAATCAAAACGTATGCCAAACTACACTTAAATCATATGGATTGGCAAATCTTATTAAAAAAAAAAAAATCTTTAAAACGTTTATGTTTAACTTAAATTTTTACGATAACAGTTTATTAATTAAAATCTGTTTTTGTTTGAATCCTGAAGCAGATAGGTTAGGATAGTAATAGATCAGATGGTGTTTGGATTTTGATTTATATGTAAGGAAATTATTTGATTGGTGGATCCATCGAGTAGTGGTGATCTGATGAACATATCTACAATTGTGCGCACACTGATCGCTCTTCTAATCCTAGAATTAATGTACACTACATGACTAGCTAATTATACTCCAGTGACGGCGCGTGGAAACAGTGAGTACTTAGCTACCCTTGCCCCCAGCAATGAAGGTACATGACACGGCGGATGGAGTCGTCGATGGGGTCACCGGCGGTGAGGGCGATCTTTCCCGTTTTCCAGTTGTGATGATGAGCATGTTCAGATCGGCGGGTGGTATGGGCAATCGCCAACGTGGCGGTCATATTCCACACACGGTTCAAGTAGCTCATAATTATAGTATACATGCGGATCTAATTAATACTGCTGTTAGTGCCTTAATTGAAGAAGGGTGAGGAAGAAAGAGTGAATTGAAAGATGGAGGGTCTGATTAATTTATTTATAGAGAGGGAATTGGTGAGGGAACGAAGGAAAGTGGTTTCTGGTTTCTGGTTTATGGATGGATACCACTAATGTGTAACCACTGCAAGCCGTGAGCTGTCCACTTTATCTCCAATCTCATCCCCTCCCCACACAAATTCAAACAATATATATATATCTATCCAATTTTACTTCCATAAACATCTCTTCCGCCCATTTCTAATTATCATTTTGTTGTCAATTGTTTTTTATATAAGTGTGTGTTGTTCTACCAAAAAACTAACAAGAGAACATTAAGGATGTGTTATTTACCCATTTTGTAATTTTAAAAAAAATCGGAGGATTATATTATATATTTTCATTTTCAGAGTTGAACCCGACCCGCCTCCGTCTAGACCCGCTCCGTTCCACCCCGTTTAGAGACGGATTACTTAAAAACCCACCCTAGGGCGAATCAGCGGAACCCCGTCTGGATCGGGTCAAAATGCCCTTCCGTAGATGAGACACCTCCGCTAGAAGTCTGTTTTTTTACTGTCTTCCTTAGGGTCTACTGTTTAGGAGGCCCATTGGGGGGACACCTTGAACGTCGTTTCACCCGACCCGACTTCAGGTGACTGGCAGTTGTAAATTGTAATCACAGAGTGACATATTATTATCATCTTTGTAACATCCGACTTTAAAGTTAAAGTAAAAAGAAAGAAAGAAACATAAATTTCAAGCTTTTTGTAGATCGTCCAAGACTGTCTCGCCCTGCACCCATCCAATAACTTACTCCTCCGACACTCGTGCCAGAATTTAATCACAATTTCCTTCTATTCTTCTATCTGTTGTCTCGCCCTTCCTTCTTTCTGTAAATCAACAAAATCATCTATAACAACTCCTAGTCTAAAACCTGCTGCAACATTGTCACAAATGTATTAACCTCTCTAGTCTCACCCATTCATCTATAACAACTCCTTCTCCTGCTATACGTCTCCCTGATGATTCTTCTTGCATGTCTCTAGTGCAGCCTCAGCCTCAGCTAACTGCCGTTTCACTTTATCTAATGCCTTGACTCACCAATTAAACACGAAAATTTCCATACCTGGTTAGGAGGATATAGTATATGATAAAGAAATGGAAACTGATGACAAAAGTGATGATGTGCTCTAGCCTGATCTGGGTCAACAAAAACTACGCACAGAATCTGCTCAACTGATACTTCATCCTTCACCTCCTCAAACTGCATGCATCCATGTCCAAACATTCATAACCTTACCCATGATGTTAGTTATAGACTGACTAGAATGTTGCTGCAAGCCAGTCCGGTTGAAGCAAATAGTGTCACAGCAGCAAATATATATAAATGGAAACCTAGTTGATCCATGACTGAACATAACAAACAGACCTAGTTGTGCTACATGATGCTCAGTGCAAATTCAACACCTATAAATTGTTTTCAGGGGAAAACAGAAGTAGAAACCTGATCAAGAACATTACTTTAGTAATGCCACTTAATCTTTGTCTGCATCAACATTGCTAGCTAGTTTCTACACTAAAATGATAAGTACATTCACAAAACAGAACCGTAACTAGAACTCACTCTGCCACCTCTTTCCCTGATTTGTAATTGGTTTAGCAATATATATATTCACCAGATAAAACTATTCCTTCAGTGACTGTTTATCGATCGTTATCCAACTTGTAAGCCATTAACTGCACATTGAAGGGGTTGCAGTGGAGAAGGTTTAATTCAGAATGTCAATGACGGCTTATTACTTTTTCTTTAACTCATCTTCTCCTGTTCTTTACACTTTATCTTCCTTCATTTCTTGTTTTCTTGCCCCTGCTTGTTTATAGCCCTTTTCCTTCTGAGAGGAGTTGGAATGCAGTAGAAAGCAGCAGTACCAATTTATGCCAAACTTATGCATAGAACTATAATAGTAGTATTTGTGAGAATGAGATTTCGCAATGTGATATTTTACATTGCTATTCACAAAATTGCAGATTTTTTGCTAATAACAGAATGCATCATGACCAAGATCAAACATCTACTCTAGTAATGCACACATACTATCTCTTTCAGAGAGAGAGGGAGGAGGACATACCAACTCTGGGACATACTCCACATGCTCTTTCATTTTTAAGCTCATGATCTTGAACTTGACCTTACTCTTCTGATCCATGGTTTTCTCATTGTTATCTGGAGGTTCCACAAACTTGAATACTGTTAATAACAAGTGAAAGAAGGCAAATGCTTCATTAGTGATCATACGAGAGAAACAGAAAGGTCCTCCAGGTACAGAAAATGAGAGATGAGTTTGTCAAAAGGAAATGCTTAATTACTAGTGGCAATAAGGGTTTCTCCAGGAGCAAGTAAACCGCTGGGAGGAGGCATATAACAACTCTTTGGTGCAGTTGTTTGGAACTGTAAAAGTGATAATAAATTCAATATTGATCTATGTAGAGTAGAAGAATGAAAGCTGAAATGCAGATGAATATCAAAACCATGCCTTAAAAGCCACAGGAGAGTTGCATATGTTTTTAATTGAGACTGCGCTCCTCACCTGTTTACCCGGTTCATCTGCACAAATTGATTCATCACCAGTACTACTCCAGAATAATTAACAGTAATTAAATTAAAGTGAGGTAGAGGATTACAAGGGAAGTAGAGTTTGTTGGGAGGATGAAGCCTGAATCGTGTTCTATGAGGAAGGAGAGAGGTGGCAATGGAGGAAGTCAGGCGCGGCGGGTCGTGGCGGCTCTGGTAATAAGGACTGTTGCAGCCCAGCGTAGAAGACGAAGAAGAAGACGGAAAGGAGCCATCGGCATTGCCCTTCCTCGTCTGCCAAAATGGCATTCTACAAACACCAATTTCTTTCCCTGCTCTGCTTTCTCCTTACCACATAACGATCATCGGTCTTTGTTTTAAATCCCAAACTTGCACGGAATTTGCATTAGACAAATGGGGGCACCAGCACCAGCACCAGCACCACATTCTGCTTTAATTTTGGTTTGGGTTAAAAAGGTACTGAGTTGTGATTGTCGAGGAAAGCTGTGTTTGACATGTTAGCAGAGCACATCATTGTTTAAAAAAATTCAACCGTCATATAAAACCGTTAAGTTAATGGATTAAGATTTAATCAATTTAATTAATTAAATTAATGATTAAATCGTTACTTTTTTTTATAGATTTATCATAAAATAATTTATATTTCTTTCGTTTTTTATTAGTTGCATTTCTTTATTTTTAATATTGTCGTTGACTCAAATTTTTATAAAGAATAAAATATTAGCAAATTCTTTAAAAAATCTGTACATATAGAAGAATTCTTAAAGTTTTAAAATATACATTTTTTAAAATATTTTAATAGATTCTTCTTTGTAAAAATTTGAATAAAAAACAATCTTAAAAATTAAAGAAGTGCAATTAATAAGAAACAGAGAGAGTATATAACATAATAATGTATATTATTAGTAGTATAAATTAACTAGATATATCATTATTTATTTGAAAGATGAATAATTGATAATATTAAATTTAGAAAACATAAAGGTTTATTTGTACAAAAAAATAAAATTTTATGGTTGAATTAAAATTAACTCATTATAAATATCTAAAAGTGACTATGTCCGAATTGCTTGAGGTTTTTCTTTTCTTTTTTTGGTTTAATTTTGAATGGACCATTAAATTTTGTTAAAGATTTCAAATAACCTGAGAAAGTAGTACTCTACTACTCTTGTACTCCCTCCGTCCTTAAATAATTATATCATTTAATTTTTACTGTTTTAATATTTAATATTTGATTTAATTTTTAATAAAGATAAATAGTATAAAAAAATTAAAAAATATATATATTTAATAAATTTAGATATCAAATAATAATTTATAAATGAATTTTCAAATTTTTAATATATAAAAATAAATTATAAATTAAATATAATAAAATTATCAAAATAAATAATACAATTTTTTTTAGAACGGAGATCTGAGAGAGTATTTTTGTATTTTGCCTTTGCTTTGCCTTTGCCTAAGTGGCTGTCTATTTACTATTGTCAAGTCAGCTTTTGGTTTGAGAAAGGGAAAAAAAGATGTCACCTTTCCTCATGTAAATTGCAAAGGTGACATTTTTTTCATGTAAATTATTTATTCTTGTACGTCTAAATGTTAAACGACAAAACCAGTTAGGAGTAATAGACACCGAAAAGTATAAAAAAAAAAGTCACTGATCTCTTACTGAACTTTTGATTGAGTTGAATAAATCATTGAACTTTTCAACTCATTATGAATTGATCAATCAGCTTTTTATTTGACTGAATAAACTATTGAATTTTTGAAATCGTATCAGTTTAGTTATTTGATTTAATTTTTTAGTGATGTGATAGACAAAAGAGATGACATAAATTAAATAGAAAGTTAAATCTAAAGTTTCTCTTTGAAAAACATGTTAAAAAATGTCAAATGCGAAGTTAGACTAGTGTGAGAGAAACAATTTAATATTCACTTAATATGTTTTTTCTTTAAGTCAAACACTTAGCAATACTTTATATTTAACTATTCACTTAACTATCCTGTTAGACTTGGTGACTATAGTGGTAAGATCATAAAAATTAAGTGGTTTAGTCAGTCAGATAAAAATTTCAGATAAAAATTTCAGTGACTAATTCATGACGTATTAAAAAAGTTAATAATTTATTCGATCGGATAAAAAATTTAATAATAATCAATTTGTGATTTTTATGTGTTAATGCTCTTGTGGCTATAAAAGTTTTCTCAATATGGTGAAATGGATAACCCACCAGCTTGCAGTCGGGTAACCCTAGCTAATGGTTTTTGTTTTTCCGCTAGCTTACCCTGTTTTTTTTTTTTTTTTTTTTCCACATAAAAACAAACCTTATTTCCTCTTTCTTTTTTCTCCTTTCTTAAAAAATGAAAAGTGAAATCATTGGTGTTTATAGTTTGGCATAATTGAGTGGGAGAACAGAGTAAGGAAGTAGAGGAACATGTGGTGATGGTGGTCTAAAGGCAACATTACAGCAACTCCCACTTGCAGAGGTGGGAACCAAAGGAATAATTAAGTATCCATCTCATATGGTAATTGGGGTACTCAACTCAACTAATCAACCTTACAATATTAAACGTTAGATAGAGAAATTACAAAAAAGAATATATTACTGTTGAGTAGTTCAGTTGGGTCCCCAGCAGCTCAAGTACATGAGTGTTCTAATGGGTTCTTCAGCTCGCTTGTGGATCTTTGAAGAACAAGAAGAAGCAGATTGCGTTGATGAAACCATGATCTTCTGCCTCGAAACCCCCATAGCCGTACCCGTAGCAGCTGCAGCTAATGCTACGAACTTGCTTGTCCAATTCATAATCATAACCCTCGCTCTGATATCGCTTTCGTTTTTGTGCTTTAAAACGTTAATTCGTTTGTATATATAAGAAGATCTGTTCTGGTTAAAGGAAAGATGCTGTATGCATGCGTGGGTACTTCTTCTTTATATACATACAAGCAGAGATGACGCTGAAGTGGAGGTGTGGAGGAGATACATAAAGCATTGATGAATTAAGTTAGATGCATGGAGTTGGCATTTGGAGCATCTGGTTTTGTGTAATACCGGTCCTGGTAATATTTTTCTGGTTGCTATCTTTGTTTGTTGGCGCAGATGATAGGGAGGAATTCATGACTTTTGTTT
>JBBYHH010580389.1:0-10692 GCA_038382905.1 Daphne laureola
TTGTCTACTACAGAAGCAGAGTACATGGCATTGACAGAAGCAGCCAAAGAGGGAATCTGGTTGAAAGGATTGGTCAGTGATTTGGGTCTACATCATGATCAGGCTATAGTATATTGTGACAGTCTCAGTGCAATTTGCTTAGCTAAGGATCAAGTCCATCATAAGAGGACCAATCACATTGATGTGAGATATCATTTCCTTAGAAGTGAGAAGAGAATTAAGGTGAACAAAGTGGGTACTGCCGACAACCCAGCTGATATGTTCACCAAGCCGGTTCCACATAGCAAGTTCCAACATTGTTTGGACTTGCTTAATGTTAGGAGTTGTTGATTGCCCTTTAAGGGGCAAAAACTGAGGCATGAGAGTTGTCTGGTACATCTGGCATTATTATGGTGCATCTGGTACATCTGTTATTTGTGAGAGGATTCAAGTCAATGTGGAGATTTGTTAGAATGTGCCTTGAATCGATTAAACCTCATTCGAATAACCCAACCGGGAATCTGTTATTCTAGGCTAGAGTTATGTGTCTGGACCTATGTTATGGGTTTTATCCGCATCTGTTAGTAAGAGTACTATATAAACTCTCTCTACTTGTTAAACCTAGCAGCATCCTGTATTCTGTATTCCTCAGATCAATAAAGCTTTCCTCTCCTCTACCCGTGGATGTAGCTAACACACTGTTAGTGAACCACGTTATCTTCTGTGTTCTTTGTTTACGTTCTTGATTATCTTTCTCGTATCCGTTACAACACAAAAAATGAAAACATATCAATTTTATTGTGACTATGACGGGAAGGGAGTACATTTTTTTAGAAAATCAAAAGAAAAGAAATGGTATAGTTGTAAGTAAATTATTAAGTAATAAAAAAAATAAAAATAAAAAATCATTAGAATGGCCACATGGTAGTACTGGTGCCCATGGTGACTAATGCCACTTATTTATAGAACCATAAGCCTGAAAACTTAATGAGGGTATGCATATGGTTTTGTTACAATGGCTCTCTTCTTTCTTGCCAGTCTCATTCTCATCATCATCATCCCGATCACCGTCTTGTTAAGTCGGAAAAGCAAGGTCAAATACCCACCCGGCCCGATGGCCCTGCCAATAATCGGGCATTTACATCTCTTATCGTCCCCACTCCTCCACCAGAGCTTCTCCAAACTCTCCTCCCGTTACGGCCCGCTAATGTATCTCCGCCTTGGTTCCCAACCGGTCGTGGTCGTTTCCTCACCGGAGATGGTCAGCGCCGTTTTCAAGAACCACGACCTCGCCTTTTCGCAGCGCCAAGAAAACGTCACCAGCAGCAAGAAGCTCAATTTCGGGGCCCTCGGATTCGGGTTCACTCCCTACGGGCCGTATTGGACCTTCATCAAGAAACTGGCCATGACCGAGCTCCTAGGCCCCAAGGCGCTCCAACGGACGGCCGCACTCCGGACCAGAGAGCTGCACCATCTCATCGGGAATTTACTTGACAAGTCCAAGGCCCAGGAGAGTGTCAACTTGACCAAGGAGCTTCACAAGATGACCGGCAACAACATGTCCATGATGCTGTTCAGTAAAAGGTTTATCACGACCCCGAGTGAGACCGACGAGTTCATGGCTCTTGTTTCTTCAGTGACGGGGATACCGACGGAGATGGACATGACTGAGATATTTTTCGGCCCGCTCCGCAAGTACTCCAGGTTACGGAAGAGAGTGAGACATACTTTCCGGCGGCTCCACGATCTCTTAGAGAAATTTGTTGTCGATAGAGAGCATATGAGGAGGAATAAAGACGATCATCTTGTACCGAAAGATTTTCTGGATATTCTACTGGATCTTGTTGATGGCAACACATCTGACGAAGTAGATCATGTAAAGATCACTCGAAAGCATGTCAAGGCCTTGGTACTGGTAATTACTCTCTTCCTCACAACCTCATTGTCATGACATCACAATATTTTTATATCGCATTTTCCCACTTGTCTTATTGTTTTCTGCTTTTACCCTTGATGAGAACAGCTACCACATGTATCATCTGTCCTCCCTGCTTAATTATTCATCCTGTGATATTCATGTGTTAGAATTATGGTGTATTTTTTATTAATTTTTTTTTCTCTTAATTTTTTAATTTAAGCACAAAAAAAAAAATGAATCATTTATTTTGAGACGGAATAAGTATTTTCATAGATAATATAGGGAATTTGGTCACAATTTCAATTATGTTGGATACAATCTTAATCTTTAAAAAAAAAAATCAAAAGTGACAACCAACTTGGATCGGATTATATATAATTTTTCAATATATATAGTAATCTCTCTTTAATAGTAATTAATTACTCCATCCGTCCTAGAAAGATTTTTGTATTTGATTTTGATACTTCAAGTTCCACTTTTTGATTTAAAATTTTACTAAGATAAATAAAGAACAATATTCATAAAAAAATATATTTAAAAAATTTAGATTGTAAATTATGAAAAGTATATGAATCATTTAAGTTTACATATTTATAAACTCATAAAAATAAATTATCAATTAAATACTGTGAAAACAGTATAAAATATCACAATCGAGAGGAGTATTTTTGAACAACAATTTAATATTTATATAAATAAAATACCCCAAGATATTACACCTTATCCTCTAAAAGAGACTTTTGGAAGCCCTACAGAAATTACACAGCCATTAATAAAAGCTACACACCAATGTATGGTCACCAAAATCCCAAATTTAAATACAAGTATTGAATGTTTTGGATTTAGTTTCTTTACAATCACTGCATGTTGGAATGCATGTCAATAATTGACACAGACACCCATTGAATGTTGGACTGCATGTGTCAATCATCTACCACGACCACACCATGCGTTGCATCATAGATAAGCTAAATCCGAAGGTCTCTATAAGAAAACATGTTTTTAATGATAAAATTTATGGTCACTAGAAGAAAATAATATTGATACAAAAAGATATTGTGTTGAATTATCGATCGTCATAAACCTAACACAAATAACGATGATAATTATCACTCAAATTTTTCACCTCACAAGAGATAAAACTCTAGTAATGAACTCAACTTGTAACAAAAAGAAAACTGCCTGTGATGAAAATGTTGATCACAAATAAAAATATACTTTTATCACATGGAACAATGACACAAAAATATTAATTTATAGTGATGAAAGTTAATGGTCATTAATTCAATAATTAATTGTACTCAAACTACTCTATCACTTTTGCATCCACAATTGTCATGGTACATGTAATAGCAAGTTGAACTTTTCTTTTGTTACCATTGTTATAGATAGGACATAAAATATTGAAAACCCATTTGTGATCCTATTAGTTTTGATCACTGGAAATAGTATCTTTTATCTCAAAATGTGTCACGGATGACATATGAGAGTGCTCACATAAAAACTTGATAAACCAAAAGTTTCAATACTTATAGATCAATCTTAAACATAATATGAAGAATCCATTAAATATTCCTAGATATTAAATCAATCTAAACACAAATTCTTAATCAAAATGACATATGACTAATTGTGATGCTCATTGTTAACATTCAGATGCCGCAAGAAAAAAGCAAATTGCTTCTGAATGAGCACTAGAAAATAGTTGTACTACAAGGTTTGCACTAAAAAGAGTAAAAACAAGAGTGATCGCAGATAGTCTAAATATAAAACTTGCAACATGAGTACAACGATCTAGCCAACAAAACATAATGAAAACCAAGAGTGGATAAATGAAAAGCAATTAGATTTCAAGAAAAGAAAACAGAAGGAAAAATATGAACAGAGTATAATCAGATCATGTCATAAGCAGTTTGCTCTATAGAATGAGTGCCTGTAGAGGGTCCAATTTCTACTTTAGATTTATTCAATCTCTTAATTAACCTGTGAATCGGTACTATACAAAATAAACTAAATAAACTATAAGTAAACTAGCGCTAAACATGTTTACTGGACTAAATAAACTAAGTAGGCAGCAATGAAACTAGAAAAGGAAACTACTTAAACACATGGTAATTAATAAGTCTCAAATAAGACCTGTAATTAATAAGTCTCAAACAAGACCTGTAACGGCTAACCAAGCCTAGCAAGGCTCCTAGTCTTAACAAGCATCTCATGAATCAAATATCTTTTTTTTTTTTAATACAAAGGAGCTAGATAGGGGGTTGAGGATATCGGAGCTCGAACTCGAGATCTCTTACAAATATCTACAAGAATATTGACCACTAGGCCAAGTGCTCAGACCACGAATCAAATATCCTAACAGTACATGAAGCTAAAAAGAACCATTAACATTCGGATCATTCAACCTAATCTCTAGAACAAACAACATATAATTATGGGTAGAACTTTCTAAATTTCTAAAACATGGCTTCCAAGGTGCAAGAGAGTGGTTGGGTAAATTATACTCCCTCTATCCTTTATTAGTTGCATTTTTTTGATTTTTAAAATTGTCTTTGACTCAGATTTTCACAAAGAAGATTTTATTAAAATATTTCGAAAGATATATATTTCGAAACTTTAAGAATTCTTCTATATATACATAGTTTTTAAAGAATTTTCTAACAATTTACTCTTTGTGAAAATTTGAGTCAAAGACAATATTAAAAATTAAAAAAGTGCAACTAATAAATGAGAGAGGGAGTACTAATTAATCAAACAAGTAAAGTAACTCACAAATTATTTAACTCAGCCACCAAAACTAACGGTTAACCTTCCAAACCAAAAGACACCAACATCAAGCCATAAGACTAAACAAGAATCAAACAAAAAATTACCTTCTTAAAACTCAAGTCACCAACACCAACGCTAGAAGAAGCTTAAAACATGAAAGTGTTCAAACTCAATCAATTATAACATGCAAATTCTTAAACTACAATAAAGCATAACTTAGAATTGTTTAAAAGAGATTCACCAAGGGCCAGCCTAGTACGGCAGAACCAACCTCCACAGTTCCACTTCTGTCCTGGACGATTCCATTGTCCCCAGCCCTTGAAGTCCTTTCGTTCGCTCGATCAACCCTGCCATTCAAGAGCATCGTTAGAACGCCCTTTCCCGATTATCGTCCCAAAAATCATTCCTGTAATTGTCCCCTCAAACCCATGTCCTCTTCTCTCTTGCTGGCGATTGAATAGAGCCTTCTCAGTCCCGGGCTCGTTCTCTTCTCTCTAACTCCCATCCCGACCAAGAATGGTCTGCCTCTCTCCGTTGAAGACCACCGTCGACGGTTTTTCGGCGTTCTCCCTCACTAGAAATCGCCTCCGCCATCGTCAAAACCATCGAGTCTCCATCGCGTCCAGTCCCTGTGTCCGTCGAGTCTATCATCCCCAAATCGTGTTCTGTATCAAATTCCTCGTTGAATAGGCTGAAATAGTTACCAACGTTTAGTGTTTAGGTAATACCCTTAAATCAGTCCTTCACGTTTAGAACTATGTGCGAACAAACCCCATTTATATATATATTTTTATCTAGGTAATTTAGCGGCAACACTTGTGACTATGACTATAATTGTGATGATTTTCACTTGTCACAAAAAACTCAAGTTTTGTTATATTGTAATAACTGGACACAAAATGATTGTGTGGCTTGTTGAATGCCCCCTTTTAAAAATATAAAATAAAAATGAATGCCCTACCCCATTCAGCCTTGAGCCCACCAATTGTCGTCTCGTGACCATGGGATAAACCTAATAGCAAGCAGTCGGTCTTCAACGCAATTCAGAGTGCGTTCGACGTTATCAAAAAACACCCCCCCTGCAAAAAAACCAACACATTTTTTAATTTTCCTCCCTAATTCACTCTGTATCTCTCTCATCTCACATTCAAATCACGTTCACTTTTTTGTCACTTTGTTGCTAGCTCGAACACACTCTCACGGCCACAACCTGCACTTGACGCACCGCCACACTTACAATACCGCTATTTCATAATGCAAAACGTGCACCTCGAGTAGCGTAACTGCCGCTGGACAATAAGGACGAAGAAAAAGACCCAGACTGAGTCTCTAACTCCTCTTTACGCATAGCCAAACCTGGACCAAACTCTACCGCCTCGTGCAAAGCATGCCCTGTCACCAAACCCCCTTGTGCACCCGTTCTGCGCTCCACTGGAGCCAACCCACCCCATCTTCACAAAGACGAGTTTTGCTCGCCTTGCCTACTCAACGTCCTCTGCTGCTCTCGTAGCCTCCCAGCCTAAAAAACCATAACTTCTAGTCACTCCTCCTTTGGCTCAACCCACGTTCGTTCCAGCGCCTCTTGCTCCCCCTGACTTAAAATCAATTAAACTTAAATACAAATCACTATCTTGAACTATGACAAAGTAGGTAAATAAGGATCTGAACAAAAAATAATGCAGATAATGACATGAACTATAAAACACGATGCAGATGAGGATCTCATTCAAACCCTTATTTGCACCATTTTTCCGAAATTCATACTCTTATCTGTATCATTTTTTATAGTTCAGACCCTTCTTTACACCATTATTTGTTCATGCCCTTATTTATCCATTTTATTTAAGCCAATCAATGATCATGCACGTAAAATCAGAAAACTCTAGTATCAGGGGGCGATTCTAGAGAGAGAAATCTCTATCTTCTCTGTAGAATTTCTAGGTTGTTGTTCTACAATGAAAATCGATGCTTCGTTTCGTTTCTCAATCGAGCAAAAAACTCTCAATTTGTTCATTGAATGGGGAAGATTAAGTTCAGTTGTTCGTATTGTTGAAAAAGGAAGGCACTTTCATGGATCAGTAGATCTGATTGGAGACGATATTGGATGGTTTTTGGCTTCGTGCAAAGAGTTGATGCTTCTACCTAAAGGTAATTTAATACAGAGACACCGGAGATGGGAGGCTCGCCGAGAACTACGGATAAAATTGAGATACAATAGACATGGCCGTTTTTTGCAACTGCTAGAATCTAGTAATAGAGGCAATACAAGCTTAATACTTCTGGAGGGTTGGAAGGGCCTTGGGTGGTGCCGAATAATCCAGATCTTGGGCTCAGCCTTCACTGAGGATTTCAACTTGGGGGTTACCAGTGACTCCACAAAAACTTGTTGGCGTTTAAAGGCTGCGGGTGAGCGGGTGTGTGATGCTGAAATCAGAATCCCAAGGGAGTAGGCGGGATCGGCTTCACGGAAGAAGTCATGCTGGCTGTGACGAATCATCTAGGCCAGAACGCGAAGAAGGGTGAGATAGAGGGTGAGGTAATGAGGCAAGAAACTCAAGTTCCAAAGACCCAGAAGCTTGGAGATCTGGCGGCGGTGGCTTCGAGGCATTGTGAGCCGACGACGGTGGAGTCCAATAGGCACGTGCAGGTGGCAGAGTCACAAAATTTACAAGTCATGAGCTTTAATAGTTCACAAAACTACACTTTCAGATTAAGCACACACATACAAGCTCACGAGTAATCAACGATAGGATTAGCATAAAAACTAATATGAAATTAATTAGATGAAATTAAAAGTTCTAAAAAATGAATGACCTTTTACCCCTTAGTCTTAAGTTGTTATGTTCTTTTAGTATATCTTATTTTGTAAATCACTATTTAAATCATTATTAGTGAGATTTGTAATGATGATAGAATATTAAAAAAATTATAAATAGACACAAATGACGTGTCTTTTCACGATTTTTTCTCAAATTTTGACCTAGCTTTCTCTTCATCATCAAAATCGAATGATTTTATTTTCAAACTTGTGTGTGACACATATTATTAATGAGAAATTAAAAGACATGTTAAAAATCAAAGAAAGAATATATATTAAATACTGAAAGATAAATCTATTTATTTTACTTGAAACTTTATAAATATTCCACCATCCTTAATCTCCATTCTAGGTTAAATATAACCATCAAATTGGGACATAGAGATTATTAATTAGAGTCTTTTTTTTTTTATACAAAAAACAGCTTGTTATTATTTCAAGAAAAATAATACAAGCCAAAGTTCAACATAGTGAAAGACAAACACCTAGACCAAGCATAACAAAAAGAGAAATAACAAAGGAGTGATAGCACTCCACTAAAGCCAAAAGATACAAAGCTAAAACATGCTAGAACCAAGAGTAGGACCACCCGGATAGCGATCCACCTCCTGCAAAGACTGTTGCAAAGTCGGACAAAAGCACAAATTGCCATAGTGAAGTAATATAGATACTCGATCTCGACCGCGACACACTAAATAGATTCACAGGGAATCCAATGTCATCTCATTATGTGCGTGCAGGCAGAGGGGAATCTGCTAAACCAAGAAGACATTATCACAAGCAAAAAAAACCCAAACGATAAACACTAGAGAAAATCAACCAACTAGAAATCCACAAAAAAGTCTGAACAAGAAATAAAAATGCCCTACGGAAAGACCAAAATAGTAATACTTAAGCGGGTAGAGCTGACCCAATACCCCGCCCACTCCAGATAGAACCCCTCATGGCGCGGGGTGAGGCATAAATGCGGCGATCAAAGTGTCCAGCCGCACTGGTCGAGCAAACAGAATCCGGTCGACGATCACACCACCATGCTGATAGACGATCACACCTGACAGCGCCACCACCAACTCCTCTTCTTCGCAGGAGAGAGCGACTTTTGCGAACCGAGAATTGATGGCCTCCATACCAAGTGGAGCGATGAGAGAGATCGGGACGGTGCGGTGGAGTGCGCAGCGGGAGGAGACGATAGGAGAGGCCGATAGTGACGGCGAGAGAGGGAGGAGTGATGGTGAGAAGCAAATTGCTTGGAAAAAAACCACTAGGCGTCTAGGGTTGGAATCCATACCCTAAACACCCTTCTTCATAACAGCAGAATTATCCCTATCAGGCTCAACATGCTTAATTAGAGTCTTAGTAATGGTAGATACTAAAAATAAAATGTTGTCCCAAGTAGGCAACCAAGAAGGGGGTGAATTGGATGACCTCAAAAAAATTTCTTTTAACAAAAATGTTTGTACAGTAAAACACTCAACCTGTTGAATAAAACTGGTTCACCCAAAACATGTATGAAGAACAGAGATGCAGTTTAAGAAGATTGACACCAAAAATTTATAGAGGTTCGGTCAGAGACCTACGTCATCTCCTCAAGTTAACACACTTGAGTATTCCTTCCACTATATTTTAAAATGGTTACACAACCAATCTTACAACAACTTTTTCACCAAAAAGCTACTCTAGTTTTTCCACAAGGCTCAACTAGAAACCTAAACAATTTTCGTTTTTCCAAGGTTCACCAAAACAACCTAACACACACAAAATTTAGTTTTTCGAGGCTCACTAAAAACCTAACACAAATCCTCTTTTAATTTTCCCCAAGGCTCACAAAAAACCTGAAAACACAATTTTCTGAAAATTGTTCAACCTATTGAGTATTTTTCTGGAATACTCAAAACCTTTTGAAAAACACGTTTTTCTCTCTCCCAAAATTATTTTGTAAATGCTCAGATGTTGTAAAATCTTGACTCTAAAATAATTCAGTACTTGAACACTTGAGTTTGGTTTGATTGCTTGAGAATTGAATAATGAAGAGTAGAAGAGTAGTGAAGAAGTAATCTTCAAGCTTTTCTTGCTTCTGAATATATAGAGAATGAGCGTCTTTTTTCTTTCCGTTTGAGGCTGATTCCCACTCCACAAAATATGCTTCTTTCCTTGAATTAGACGTTAGAGTTGAAACAGAAAAGATCAGCTATGTAACAAGAGGTTAAAATCTATTAGAACAATTAGCACAGCTTAAACGGATAAACACATGAGGTATATTTGAAAGTGGGCTGAGCTTCAACTAAAATAGATTCACGTAACATCACTACATGTTCAGCAACAATATATTGAAAGAGAAAATATTAGAAGATCCACATACTTTTCTAGACTTTACAAATTGGCTCAATACTTTTGTAATCATCAAAAAAAAAAAATCTTGGAGAGGAATTAATCCAACACTAAATAGCCAACCTGTGCATTATTTCCATTAGATACCCATTTGAGTCTTAAGCTGTGTTCTTTGATAATCCACATTGTGAGCCATCCGTTCTCTATTATTACTTTCGTCCCTGAAACTTCTTGAGTATCTTATGCTGGACGTAGGTATGAAATTCGTTTGTGGTGTGTTTAAACACCGAGTTTGGGGGTGTTTTAAATTGTTGTGCTATGTGAGTAAATTGAAAATTCTGGAAAGTGTATTCCTAAATGAAAAAGGAAAAAATGATGAAAGAGAGTGAAATCAAGAAAAATGCATTGTAATTGATTGATTAGTCCAGAGTCGTCAAAAACGTTGAAAAAAAATACAAATTGTGTGAAAAAGTGTGAAGCTTGCGAAAAACTGCAAGTTGGGTATCGATTTGTGGTTATTATTTTATCTTTAGTGCCCATTAACTTTTCAACTCAAGTTATTTCATATAAGCTCCACTTGAATAAAACGTTCAAACAATATCCGTTCTCACCAACCCAGACCTTGTTACAACCTGAATGAAAGTCCACCCGACTGATAAAACATGTAATTTCTTCATTCAGGAAGAATGAGTAGAGGAGTTTTGGTTCGCTTACCAGTCTATGATACTTGGTAAGGTCACTGTACATACACGCACATCCATTTCAGAGAGTGAAAAACTTAGGGAGTGATCATTTGTTTGCTGGTTTGAGCACAATGTCTTAAAACTTGTTTGATCATTTATATGTTTAGAGATGTGTGGTTCTGGATGCTAATTTG
>JBBYHH010580500.1:0-10692 GCA_038382905.1 Daphne laureola
TGGCCGGCCGACCCCATCTGTGAATACAGAGCTGGCCCGCCGACCCCAACTGTGGTGATGCAGAGTCTTCAAGTATAAGACTTGCATACCACTAGACATGCATCTAGACTGGTCAAGGGCCCCACCATCGGCTCAGAAGCCGCCTTATCTAGCCTAATATACGTTAAATGTCATATCCCAATATGCGTATATTAAGAAATATAAACTCTTACCCCGCGGATAACGCAAACAATAACTGGAAACCAACTTGTACCTACTCAATTTTTTCAGTTTTCGAATAATTCGGATATCAATTTTTACAAATCTCGAATTTTTTGATTTCGGATAACGTGGGACGGCTTGGATTCACGGATTTACAATTTTCTTGAACAACCCTACATGCCGATAACCACATAATGAACCAAATCGACTAAAATCCATGAACATAACCTGTTAATATATTTAAATTCTTCAATGAAGTTGCGTTCCAAGAGAAGGAAAGAGAGAGAGAGAGAGAAATTGGGCAGGTTAATCAAATGGAAATTAGAGGGCCATGGTTGGTGATTGTGCAAAAGCAATGCTACTCGTTGGCCATTTGATTGGCATGTGGGCCACGAGGATGGGACGGCCAGAATCGTCTATGCTAAATGACAGACCGTCAGTATAGAAGCACCGTGGCCAAATTGGGACAATTTTCAAATGCCTATTCTCAAAATTTGATGGTGAATTTCTATACTATATTTCTTGCAGAATTGAAAAAAGGTCAAATACTAAATGCAGAAACAGACCCTGAATTCAGCAACTTGTTATCCTGTCCTGATCCCATCCCGCTCATCAGTCAACACCGCGTTAGGGTTTGCATTTTCCTTTGATCACTTCTCTTCCACCCATAAGACAGGTAATTCTTTCACTTCTCTCTCCTTTTCGATTCATGTGCTCTCGCCTGGGAATTTCGCTGAACCTGCTTTTAATTTCGGTAGTTAGGTTTTATGGATGCTTGTTGCCTCTCTTGATTTGGCTTTCCTGTTTCCCCCGGAGAGTTTTTCGCGGGATTTCTGATTTGGGTTTTTCCCCACCTGCAGTGGAAGGGGTTAAAGTTGGGGTCTTTAGAAGCCGTGTAGGTGTCGGTCTGGTGAATATTGTCGGTTTAACTTGTTCAGCATTGGGTATCTTCTTTAGTTCAGTCAATGTTGGTCAGTTGGGTGTTGGATTTTGCGGATTTGGTATCGTTCAGTAGCTTATTTCTGCAGTTGTTTGTTCGCTGATGCATCAGATTGTTTAATCTGTCTGACTTCCTTGGCTTCAGTTGGAAATTGAATTTTTCTAGGGCTGCATTAGGTTTTAAGCCTCTCAGAATGGATAATAGGAACCGGCCAAATGACCATTTGGGAGTGAACAGAGTGGGAAAGAATATAAAGAAGAGTCCATTGCACCAGCCCAATTTCGCAAATAACGCTCCAAGGCAGCAGCCGCAGCATCAAGTTTATAACATTAGTAAGAATGATTTTAGGAACATAGTTCAACAGCTTACGGGTTCACCAGCTCATGATCCATTGCCTAGACCTCCTCAAAATCCACCAAAACCCCAGAGTATGAGGTTGCAGAAGATAAGGCCTCCTCCTTTAGCACCCATCAATCGACCTCACATTCCAGCACAGGTTGCAGTCCCAGCACCGGCTCCAGCACTCATGCCAGCTCCAGCCCAACGTCCTATGCCTATTCCGGGACAAGTTCCTGCTCAGCGGCCTATGCCGGGACAAGTTCCTGCCCCAGCTGGTTACAACAGTAATATGCCTAGACCTGCTCAGTTTGGACATCACCCACAAGCAATGCCGCGGCATATGGCTCCTGGGGATTCGGTTTGGCCAAATACAGCTGAGTCTCCCATCTCTGCTTATATGCGTTACCTGCAAACTTCAATGATGGAACCAAGTCCTGGTGGATACCAAATTCCTCACCAACAACACCTACCATTTCCCGGTCAACCCCAGTCTCATGCACAGTCGTCGGGTTTGCTTCCCAGTCCATCAATGCCGCCGCTGCCCTCCCCGAGAGGAGTTAATGGTCCTATGTCACATATACATAATCTTCCTTCTCCGAGAATGATTGGTCATGCTCAACCGATGCCAAATCTGCCTTCACCACATATGAATGGGCCTGGCTTATTACCCTCACCTACTTCACAGTTTCTTTGGCCATCACCAACTGCCTATATGGGCTTGTTATCTCCACGGTCACCTTATCCGTTGCTTTCACCTGGGGTGCAGTTTCCTCCGATGACACCCAATTTTGCCTTCCCACCAATGCCTCAGTCCGGGATTTTAGGTCCAGGGCCTCATCCTCCACCTTCTCCTGGCCTTGCATTTCCCTTATCGCCTTCAGGATTCTTCCCTATATCAAGTCCAAGATGGAGAAATCAATAGTGCAGGGCATTCACTCTTGGTCAGAAGTTCTTTGCTTGCATGAGAACTGGGAGAATCATTGATGCATGCTAATACCTTTGAATCATTGATGCATCTCTTACTCAGAGTGTAACTACGGTGGGGTGCATCACCATTTTGAAGCTTCCCAGTAATTTCTTCATTTTGCTTTTTGCTACTAATATTTTTGCATTGTTGTTGTTTATATCTCTTTTGAATGTTTTCCTGAAGTTAGAGGATTAACAGATGCATTATTGCAGTAGTTGATGTAGGAATACAGTGAAGATCAGACAGTTTATATGAATTGCTGACAGGTGCTGCAACAAGAGTGTGCAGTGACTTGTAAGAAGCTTCATCATAGACATCAAAATTTTACAAGTAGGCAGTTTAGTGAAGAAAATACTGTTGTTGTACATTAGATGACTATAGACTACAGTTGTGAGGATAATTCTTCTGTCTTAAAAAATAATGTAGCTGTTGAGTTACAGTGTCACCTCCAGTAGCATCAGATAACATTTCCATGTCATTTTTGTTAAATTTGTTGTTGTTGCCTAGATTATGAGTGATCAACTTGAGTTGCTTGAAGATTGCAAAAGGGGTTTTAAAAAAACCGACTCAAGTTTTGTATCGCCATGTGTTCTTTTGATAAAAAAATGAGAAAAAACTGCAATATTCTCCGAAATTTACTTCCCTTCACTTATATTCTATTTTGCATGCCAATATTTGGTTCAAAATGACAGACCTGATAATCCAAAACTTGACTGCCTATTCTATTCTTTGGGAAGCAACTTTGCTCCTAAGTTGAACTTTTCCTCCCTTTCTCCTTCTCTTTTAACATAAGGCCGCCCACTCCCATACTCAAACATATCCATCTTAATTTTACTATTATCACTTTTAACTTTTACCTTGATCTTTATACCAAACGAAGGAAGATCCAGAGACCAACTACTGGCAACATGCTTCACTATTGCTTCAATATTATATCACTCATTCTAGCTCTTCTTGTTGATGTAGCTTTGAATCCGACCTCATTGATGTAGTTGTCTAACTGTTGAAGAAATTTTCATACGAGTCCACAGCAGTTCATATCATTTATAATGTCAATTTAAAAATAATTGTTTCAATTAACTGTAATGTTTTGAATATTTATTTAATGGATGAAATTAAACAACTACAACTAGACGTAAAAAAAACAAAATACTACCCATAAAAAAGCAGCAGTTACTTGAAAAAATTATTACCAAATATACACATAATCTCATCAAGATCTAATATACGCAAATTACAGCAGTTCTCCACTCTTATTGACAGCATGAGGGCTTCCGAAACATAAGGGAACGTGTATAACTATCCATAGATAGTTTTTTCAAAACACAACAGGTACTTGAAAAAATCATTGTCAAACACACATAATCTCATCTAGATTTAATAGTATATGCAAACTACAGCTGTTCTCCACTCTTATTGGCAGCATGAGGACTTCCCAAACAGAAGGAAGCTTGTATTATATACTCCTCTGTTACAAATATAACTTTCTGGTGGATAAATGTAGTAGGTAGGTAGTTCTACTGATTTCCAGCTATTGGTGCATTGCGACCCTTTTTGAAATCATCCCAACCTCTTACCCATGGCTGCCCAGGGATTGCTCGTGTTTCAGGTGAAGCATGGCTGTCGAGGTTTTTCATTACCTTCTCTTTAACAGCAGAGAAGACCTGTAAAAGTAACACGCATCATGACCAAGTTAGATAAATTGATATACATACACCAAGGAATTTCCTCAGGTACTTCGTAACGTATCTGACCGGATTAATGCCAACTGTCTCTGGTGGCTGCTCCTGACCAGTTAACCATTTCCAAAGGTCCGGGTTTTCCTGAAATAACAGAAACAGATATCAGGAAAACTACAAACTTGAACTGAAAAATATACACAAAAGACTTATTTATCCATTTTGAGATTTTGCCAACTAATTTTCAGCTCTCACTACATATAACAAAAGTTCCGAAGGTTATGCTGGTTCACTGCACTTGTTTAACTGCAAGAGACAACATTTACTGCGATTTCCAGTACAAAATCCCGAAAATTGCCTTTGCAGGAGTTAAAGCATATGAGTTCATCCACATTGAAAACTCTATTTCAGGCATCATATGATTACAAGTTTCTCCCCAAGTGCAACTCAGTACAGCCAATGGATAGCAATAATGTTGGGATTAAAGCTCGGTTGATTGATTGATTGATTGAATGGATAGCAATAATAATCTATGATCATGGCATGGGACAAACAAGCATAGTTTCTGAAAATGTCGTTTCTATGGGAGCAGTAAAGTACTACTACCTGTTAGGTTAAATCAATCCAATGCTCTAACTAAAGCCACCTGAAAAAAAAAACCTCTTATAAAGAATTGCTTGATTCAACTAGAGAGAGATTTTCTACTCTATACTATTGTCAACAACATGATATCCATGATATCTAGAAACCATTAAAGTATCATTCATATGCAGAAATATGAGCACTATACAATTAAAATGTATCTTCCCTCCCCTCCATGGAATAAATCTCAAGCAATTTCAGGAAATTCAATCCATCAGCAAAACCAGGTGGTAACTGGTAAGCAACTAAGCATATGGCAAGATCAAGTGATCTTAGAGAACACAAAAGGCAATATAATTGAAGAGTACCAAGTCAAGGACATGAACAAGAGCTTTAATCCCATCATGATCCATAGAGTGAATGTTTTCTTCCACCCAATTGCCCAGAACCAAATCCAGTTCTAGAAACCCCCTCTGCTTGCTCCTATACAACAGCCTACAAACCATGGGAAAATCAGTCAGCAGACAGGTGAACCCATAACAGAAACAACATGAAACCTAATTCAACAAACCTGTTAAATAACCGCCTCTTGGTTTCCTCATCGGAGAAATCGAGATCAACAGATTGAGAAGTGGCAGAACAAAATCGTGAAACGAAACCGCAATGAGGCCTGAGAAGCGGAAACAAGCATAAGACAAGAGGAAGCGGCGGAGAGAGCGAGAAATATGGGAACGGTTGGTGAGTATACCTGAAAACCGCGGCCGGCTGGGAGGAAGCGATATCGGAACTGAGGATTCTGTGAACGTTGATCAGTGCCCTTCTTAGGCTGCCCATTTTCCTTGGAATTTTGAGCTCCCGCTGAATTGCAGTTTGTTTGCTACGAACAAATGCTTGATTCGTCGTCAAGCTGTCTGTCTGTCTGCTCTGCTGCATCAACACGGAGGCTTTGTTAGGCTGCTCCTTCACCGCCGTGGCCTTTTCTGATCCAAACCTGGCTGCAGTCGTCACTGTTGGTTGTATTGTATGAACGGTAAATACACTATTGGTCCCTCTAAGATGACAAACCTTACGCGTTAGTCCTTCCACTTTGGAGTAATATGATTTAATTCTTTAACTTTACAAAATGATGCAAGTTAGTCCTCTAACTTTACAAAAAAATTATGTGACTTGGTGGAGGTAAATGATAGTCGTAAATTGTATGGGTTCATCTACAAGTTTATCCTTTACTAGAACGACAGTTTTTGTGGAGATCATTCTTGGAAAGTGGAGTAAGAAAGAAATTTAAGGATATTCAATTAGGAAAATGCCTTTATGTTTAAATTTTCCATTTAAGGCAATGAGACATTTTTCACAAATAACAAAAAACATATATGAGACGTCGATTCATGGACAGGGTGATTATTTATTTTATTAATTTAGAATTTATTAAACTTTATTAATTCATAAGTCATAGACTGGTGAATACAAATTCATAAATAATATGACGTTTTGTTAAAAGTTTGAAAGTAACTCCCGTCATATTGCAAAGTTAAGGCATTGATTGGTACTGATTTTAAGTTGAGGGATCCACCTATGTGAATTGGAAGAGTAGAGGGACAAACAATGCATTTAGACCTTGTATGAAAGAGAAGCTTTTCTGTTCGTAATATTTGCACCATTAGTCCCAGACCTTTAGTTCTATTGAAACTACATCCCTAACCTCAATTCAATTGCATATACGTCCATGTCTTTAATACAAACATAGACTCATATTGATCCAAATTTTGATACAGAATGCAATTCAAAGAAATACAGTGTCCTAAAGAAATTCTCGAGAAATACATGTACAAAGATAACACATTTCAAAATATAGACCAAAGGAATTCTCCCCCTGTAAGCCCGAACAATCAACCCCTTATTGCTGGTCTAGCCAATAGCATTAGCAACAAGATCTTTGAGAAATCAGAAAGAGCGCAACTTTCCTGAGAGGCTTGTCTACAAATCTGCATCTATTTTAGCTTCATCAGATTACAGCATCTATGTTGTGCACCCTGGCAGAAGAGCCGACATCTCTGGAGTGAAACTCCACAAATGTAGCCCTGAAACCATTAAAGACCAATGCACAGGTTCCAATCAGTTGTGCAGAGAAGAGCTTAAAAGTTTATTTGGCGTCTTTCAGCAAAAAACTCCCCTTTTATAGACTGATCCGGGAGAAGCGCTAGCCATACACCGGTGTCAGCAGCATCCTCCGGTGAAATGTTGCCAGCCCATCCTGTCATTGCAGTCTTCACCCATCCAGGACAATAACAGTTGACATATATTTTCTCACCTTCTGGCCGGTCAGATAGTTCTTTGGCTATCAGCCTTGTGTAAGCATTAACAGCGAGCTTCGACAAAGAGTAATCAGTGAATGTCTTAGGCCACCCACCCGACTCCCAAGTGCCTTCTTGGACTTGTTGCAAGAAAGCAGAGAGTGCTCTATCTATCCGTTCCTCGGTAAGAGTATCTAACCTGCTTAGTTCCTCTCTCAAAAGTACATCTGCAATTCTCTGCAACAGCAAACCTAATTTGACTTAGATATGATTATATGTTTGCATCAACTATTTGGACACCAAAGAAAAACAACAGCTAAGAAAAGCTAGGAATTTTCAACATTAGTAGATGTGGATGGAACACCCAACAAATGTCTTCAGAATTCATTCACTCAATTTGCACTAATACAGCTTCACAACAATGGAAAATGTCTTGATGATATAGAAGCTGCCAGTCAAAAGAGCAGCAGTACATGGGAAAAAGGCAGTGACTGAAATCCCACAGAGATTAGCATATGCTACTATTATTGTTTGCTCTTAGATTCCAGATCAAGAAAGAATAATTAAATAGCACCCATAACGCTTTATGTGATAGTTAGCTACTGCTTCCATGGGGAATAATTGTTCCTTTATAAATGACACTACGCCAGGCCGTATAGCCGGAAAGATTAAGATGTTGGGACATTTCCATGGGAAGAATACGGGGAAAGTTGAAAAACACAACTCTGGGTACCAGACTAAAGATTGAAGCACATGAGATGCACGAAAGAAACTGCACTATTATGTTAAAAGCAAAGTACCTTCCTATGTAGCAAAACATAGATTTATGCATGCCTCCCTTACAACTGTGAAAGAAAGCTCGAATAAACAAGAAAAGAGCACAAATAAAGGAATTATGCAAATATCAAAGAAATGGCTAACTTACATTGCGTCGACCATTTAGTCTCCCTAGACGTGAGCTCACATTAACAATTCGTGCACCTGCTGAAGAATGTCTCATTAATGGTATCATGGCTTTAATGATGTTTTTAGTGCCATAATAGTTGGTGGCAACCACCTGCTGAGCAAACTCTACACTATTGTCAAATCCAAGATTGCAGTTAACACCAGCATTGTTTATCTGCAATTAAGTTTATGTAAATGCCAAAAAAGGTCGGAGGCTGATCAAGTAGCAATAAAGCCAAAAACACAAAAGAAAGAGAGTTGCATGTAAGAATTAAAACTAATTTGTGTGTGGAGAAGGTGGAACTGATCTAGTTCAGAATCTGGATTTCTTACCAAAATATCGATGCCTCCATAGCGTCCTTTTATCCAGTCGACGAACTGTAAAATTGATCCAGAATCCACAACATCAAGTTGACAGACCTCAACATTGAGACCTCCTTCTTGTAAGACTTTAGCTGCCTCAACACCAATGCTTAAGTTCCTAGATGTCAAAACAACCGTCAATCCATGTTCAGCAAGTTGCTTCACAATCTCGAACCCAATTCCTCTATTAGCACCAGTTACAACTGCCACAGTTTCTCGAGACCACCAGCTGCAACAGAACCATGTATGCCCTTTTTAGATTTAAACACTGAAGTACAGAGATGGTTGAGCATTAAGCAACTGCCAGGATGATACTACTCAAAAGGAGCTGAACTGAGAGGATAGAAACAGTAAGTAAGATAATGCAAGTACTCTAATGGCAGCAAGCTGATGCAGAAAACTTCAATCGCTGTAAAAGAAAGAGGAGACTAACATAGTGTGTGACGAGTGGTAGAAATCCCAGTCTACATTTTTATGGCCAAAAAAAAAAAAAAGGACCAACCCTAAGCTTAAGGAACAGTCAGCTCATTGTTCCTAATCCAGATATTAAAATGTGTTCGCTTTGACGCATAAAACCAGAAAATCAATTGAAGAACAAACATGAGAAACAAGAGAGAAAAATGAGAGTACCGGTGATGGTCTGGATATGGGATTGTTCTGAGGACGGAAATTTCTTGGAGTCTTTTATCTCTCCTCTCTTTGGCTCTCTCCTTTTTCCCCGTCATGTCCGCTCCCGTTCGTGGGAACTGGGAACCGACGGTTGGCGGCGACACGGCAGTGGGGGAGGCTCCGTCGCCGAGCCGGCTCAAACTCGATTCCTTCAAAACTGGGCCGTTGGAGTGACCCAGGCCCGATTACGAAGCTAAGACTAAGAGCACGACTGAGGGCAAAAAGACATGAATAAATCATTAATGTTTTTAAATTATATCAATTTAGTCACTATATTTCATTTATGATGATGTTTTAGACGAAAAAATAACGCAGATTAAGCATAAAGTTAAATCTAAGGTCTCTCTAACTGTTCGATTAAAAACAATGCACACACGTTAAGAGAATATTACGTCATTTTCCTTTACCCTAACCGCGTTTGACTTTCTAGATGGTATTCTTTTAACGTGTTTTTTTTTTTTTTAATTCGACACTTAGATACATTTTATATTGAACTTCTCGCTCAACTGCGTTATTCTTCCGCTTGAAAAATTATCAGAATTCAGACTCAATAGCTAAATTTGTACAATTATAAAAATTTAGTGATTTATTCAACTGACTAAAAAATTTAGTGATCGATTCATGATAAATTGAAAAGTTTAAAGATTTTTTTGTACTTTTTACCCATGATTGAGTGAGGTAGTATTTTTACATGTCATTTGTTGGCGTTCATTCTTTAATGAAAGAAAAGAGATAAGTAAGGTTAAAACTTGTTTAGAGCATGAAATTTTGTTTAAATTTAGGTTGAAAAAAAGTACGAATGAGTTGCGAAGAAGCTTTAAATCAATCTTCAGCTGTTTATTGAAGTCCGATATAAAAAAGTTAGGGTAAATTAGAAGAAGAAAAAATTAGATTTCGTGAAAATTTCAGCTTATTTTTTTTATTTTAAAAATTCTGCAGTTATCCTCTGAAATTTAGTGAAATATTCAATTATCTCCCTTAACCGTTTGTATTGTTAGTTGATGATTAGGAATTTTAGAGTTAATTATTCTTATTATCATTAATATATCTTACTTTAATACTTCAATCCCAACATTTTGTTTCTCTTCTTTCTTCCTCTCAAACCAGCCACCCTGTCGAATCGACGTTGACTCATTGTCGTCTGATCACTGCCACGACGCGGACGAGCTCAGACCGCAGAAACGCAGGTGAGCTCATGCTACTGTAACACATAGGGGCAGACGTAAGTGGGGGAACATAGGGTCACATGCCCCATTAAAATTTAGAAAAGTAGGGCATCCTTAGTAGTATTTTTTTTTCTTCATAAAAAAAAATGTAGTAGTTTTTCAGATATGTGAAAATATAGGGATTATATTGAAAAGATGAAACAAATTGAGAAGGTGTCAGGTAGAAAATAATATTTATTTTACCAATACCGAGGGTCACGGCAAGTCGTATCAAGCATGTGACTTGTGATTGTTGCAACAATTTTACAATTTCTCTCTCACTAGTCTATACGTCAGAGACTATTGCTCCACAAGTAAAAGTAAAAGTAAAAATAAAAATAAAAATCAACCGCACTACTCTTTTGTCCACTATTAGAAACATCAATCAAACATTACTTTCTTGTTTCTCCCTCAACATAGAAAAGCTATTGCAGTTAATCAAATGGGTTTTTTTTTTTTTTTTTTACTAATCAAATTGTTTGTTAATTCTATTAAGTTTGATTTTTTATTA
>JBBYHH010580721.1:0-10689 GCA_038382905.1 Daphne laureola
AAGCGACGTCAAATACTTGACGGTGACATTCGAGACCGATGAAGGTGATGCGTCCATTTACATCAATCAAAAGGAAGGAAAAGATGTAATGACCATCAGTCAGAAGATCTCGAAGGCTGATAACCCGAATACAGAGCACCTGAAGACAACAACCAAGGAACAGAGAAAAATGATGACTTGGCCACGGAAGAGGTCATGCTAACGGAAGAGCTGAACGTGATCGAGACTAGGCGACAGAGACTCAAAGGCGTGGTGATTCTCAACGAAGAACCGCCACCAACCCCCTAATAGTGACTATCAGTCACATAATTTCTGGGTTTTTACTTTAAATAGAGGGAGAATGGTAATTTTGTCGATAACTTTTTAAAAATCTCTCATTTTATCATTAGTTTGTTTTTTCGGATAAAAATGTCAATGTTTCATTTTAAAAATAAATTAATTTAAATACCCGATTTCATCACGAGTTAATTTTTTTTTTATTACCACCAACTATACATTTGAGAGTATACTTCACGCAAACCATAACACAAATAGAACAAATTATTTTTATTATTGACTATATATTTTGTATCATAACTTAACCCCAAAGGTATACAAACACTACTTTGACTAAATAAATGTCGACAATATACGGAATCGATCTCAAATATATCCTAATACAGTCTGATTAGTTAATAGGGTATGTGATAATATAATTAATCCCTTAGCTTTGCAATTGGACGATCAAGAATAACATCCCTACAAAAACATTAACACTCTTAATATAGTACAATAAAAAAACTCAAGTATAGAACAATTAAAAACATGTTGCCCAAATATTGTACAAAGGTCGGTACTACCTATCATCCATGAACATATTAAGTGTAGTCAATCCACTTTCTACTGTTGGTGGTCCATCCGGAAATTGTTTTTCTTTTCCTTTTTGTGAAGTGACTAAATATTCACACCGGATTGTGAATTGACTAAATATTGGTCAAATTATATATTACTCCCCTGAATTATGTTGACTCAATTATTTTATTTCTTGAATTATAATTCGTTTTAACTAAATCCTTGAACTATACAATGTTAATCACTTTCCCCCTTTGATCATATCAATGTTAGTTGACCTTAGGAAAAAATACATATTATGGTCATAATTGTTTTCCGATCTATACCTAAACACCCCAAATCTATTAGATCTATAAAAAATACTATCATCCTCATCGTCCCCAACAACCTTTCTTCGTGCCTACCATTATACTGTTTTATCATTCCCGTCGTCACCGCTTTCCCCTTCATTTTTTATTATTATATTTTCCTGCCTTCAAAACTTTAAATTTATATAAATATGACCATAAACCGTTAAATACTCCAGAATGCTGAAACTTTAAGTTTAGTCACCGATGTCTAGTTACTGAATCAAAGGACTAAAGTGCTATGATTTATATAGTTCAAGGACTGAGTGAACATAAATTTTAATTTAGGGACTAAAATAAGCAAGTTAATATAATTTAAAGGAGTAATAGGTAATTTAGCCTAAATATTTGACATTAAAGATTCATAAAAGTATTTGAGCCTAATCTAATTGTTAAATTTACTTTTAAAGCCCAATTTCGTTTAAATATTTTACGTGTTGATTTTTTATATTTTTTATATTCAATAAACTTGTGTTGTGGGGTACTCCCTTAAACGTACTCTGCACCATTCATTTAACTTATTTTTTGAAAAAACATGATAGAATTACTTGTTTATCTCAATCACAAATCCTTAGTTTGGTTATGAATAAAATTAATTCTCTTATCATATTTTAAATATAGTTCGTTAAATTCATGTCAATTTTAATAAAAAATAATAAAGTAATTTTCTAACTTTCTAACATAAAAACAGATTATTGCACATGTTCACATACCCTTTAAAAAATATTAAAATGAGCATTTTTATTCTTAGCGGAAGGTATTTGGACCCACAGGCTTCTAATTAATAATAAGTTGTAATGTGACTGACTATTGGACATTAACCGTACATAAAAGTATTTGCGCCTATTCTGTTAGATAAATATATTTTTAGACTCTCATTCGTTTAAATATTTTACGTCAAAATTGATTTATTTTAAAAGTAATTTTTCTTGCATATGAAGTCACCAAAACTATAAGTTGTAGTGCCTTTTTAAACCCTATTTAGCTTATTTCGATATGATATCTATATTTTCAATGATGAATTAAGAAAATCTAAATGATGGGCAAGAATTTGACAATCTTCGAATGCTGGATTTATAACTAAGGTTGCTCACCGAGATAAGAACAACAAAACTGATGTAGTAGATTGGGTAGTTTATCAAGTTGAAAAGATATAGGGTAATCATATACAGAAGATGACTATTTAAAAATTGGCAATAATATGAATGAAGACTTACATTGGGTTTCTTAAAAATTATGTGTAAACTTCACGATTGCAAACAGTAAAATTTATGAGCAGACCCGATGATACATGCATTACAAAAGAATGGTAGTTAGCATAAAATCCTTATATATAACATCTAACATTGAAGAATTTTTTACTAGCCACTCAAGGTTGATTTCTGGAGAATAACGCGTGAACGTCACGTCTTCTGAACATCATTAATATATATGTGTTTGTGAGTTTAAAAGAAATATGTGATCAGTTTTACACGGATTAGGAAACTATATAAAATCATAATTACAGGAAATTACACGCAATTAAAAATACATGTGTAAAGAATGGTAGTTGTATTTCTTTAGTATAATATTTCCTAATTTATTTTCCATATTAAACTCTTTTTAAAATCTCAATTACGTTTATCAATCATGTTTCCATGAAAGTAGTTATTTGTTCCCATTTTTCAATTTTAATCTGGGTCCACATCAAGTCATTTACGTGTTTTACCATATCTTTGTTTTTATGTTAAAATGATAAGTATCTTAGTTTTTACGTCATTTACGTGTAAACGATATAATTTTGTCGAAGAAATCCTCAAACATTCACACGTATCTATTTCAAATTGGAGATTGGGTTTGTTTTCGTATTAGATTTTTGTAGTTCTACAGTTTTGTCTATTAGTTAATGTTAAGGTAATCCCTAACATAATAATAATTTATGAAGTTAAGGTACGAAGAATGTACCTTGCACCATGGTCGGTTCTTGATTTTATCTCGCCCTGCCCTCAAGTCTCGGGTCCAACCTTCATGGGACCTGCAAACGTCGGACGAAGGATTAGTTCTCGGTTTCTTCAGGTGTCGGCTCTAGAGCATTTAATGTCCCTCATCTTTTAGGGTGGGGAGATAGTCTATTTATAGGGGGAGGTGGCGTTCCCTCTATGGTACGGAGTGGATCGGAGGATGCCACATGTCCTGATTCGACGGGCGGACCGAAGGATGTGGAACACATGGCATGGACACGTGGAGTGAAAATGATCTCGGGGTCGCGACCGAGACGGGAGGTCTCGGGATAGTGATGAGGATCACCCGAGGGCCTATCATTTGCCCCCGAAGCATTGCAACCAAGCTACCGACGCGATGATTGTGACGCTCCGATAACTAAACCGTTACTTTGGAAAACAGGCCGGGCGTAATAAAGATGCCCTTTGGCATGCCCCTTGACATGTGTCGCATGTTTTATAGGAACGAAGATTGGGTGAACTAGCCGTTGGAGCGCCACGTGGCACGACGGTCCGTTTCCCTCTCGCTCGCTATAAAAAGGTGAGGAACAATGCCCGTACGCCCACTTTGCTTTCGTCATTTCGCTCTCGTATCGAGAACATACCTTGCGATAGAGGATTCGAGGAGGCCGATCCGAGAAGATTTCCGCTCAAGCCTTTCACTTTCAGGTATGTCTTCATTCCTTTCTTTCTTTTCTTCAGTTGGGTCTAATGTAAGATCGTCCCCATATGGTGAGGTTGACGGAGAATTTCTATTGGCGGCTTTCCTTGGTGGCCCTTTACCCTCAAATCTCGGGATGACCATCGTCGAGGAAAATGGCCAATTACTTCTACAGCCTCAGAGGAAAAGCCACCACGCAAACAACGGCAAGGGGAGTAACCCGATGCTATATCCGACCAACCCTGGAAGAAGTCAAAGACTCATGAAGAAGCCACTCCTTAGACCAGCGAGACATCCCTTTCCCGGTGGCGGGTTAGTATCACATTCCCGCTCAAGTGGTGACTCGGCTCCCTTATTCTTCAGAGAGGTCTAATACCGATGTCCCCGACTATTACACCCTGTTCAGGGAGTATCTCATTCTGGGGCTTCGGCTGCCCTTCAGCCCTTTCGAGAGGGAGGTGCTCGACTACTTCCGGTTGGCTCCAGGACAATTCACACCTAATGCATGGCAGGCGATTATCGGTTTTAAGCTACTTTGCGTAGCCTGTCACGTCCCCGCGACCACAAACGTCTTCCGACATTGCTTCCGTTTATCATTTAGTGGGGGCAACATGGGTCGCTAGTTCCATTTCGTCTCATGACGGGGGAAGGTTATCACGGACGGACAGTCCTTCATACACACTTGGAAATACTGGGTTTTCCAAGTTACGGCCACCGACCAGGATGACTTTTCATTAACGTGTAGGCCCTCTTCAATGTCGGCGAGACACCAGCTCAACAAGGTGCCTCGTCTCACACATGCCAAGAAAGAAACCTTGGACATGATCCGCTATCACGTCCCGGATAAGCTGTTCATGGTTGACACAACAGTATTCTTGAGTCGGGTCGAGCATCCCCATGTCGGGGAGGGGTATGCCAATTTGGTTGATAATATGCTACCCTCGAACAAGAAGAAACTAAAGAAGAAGAAGGGAATCATCCCGACACGGCAACTGATTCCGTCAGGCTCCAAACAGAGTGTCTCATAATTTGGCGGGGCCGATTCCGAGGAAACAGCCACGTCCGAGAGAGTTGAGTATAGTAAGCCGAGTCCCCATCACTCTGAGATTCCCTTGTCGACCATTAGTCCTAGACGCGATACTAACATTTATGATCTTATCATTTTAGACTCCTCCTCATTCGCCGAATCCATGGACGCTAGGGAGTACGAGATCCTGATGAAGGAGCAACCAACCGAGAGACCGAGCGTAAGGAAATGGCAAAGGTAGCCATCTCAATCTAGCCGACCTCCTACTTCCTCCCAGGCGCATTCGATGACGTCCGGGAAGAGCCTCAAGGTCATGGAGACCTTGAAGGAATGTGCCGAGGCGGACGTTTCTACCGCTACCCCCGCACTCGAGGGAGATGACGATGTGAGGGTGATACCACCCCCTGGCAGAGGTACTCCACATGGACCCGCAACCTCCTCTACTGTCTCATCCTGACCTCCCAAGCAGCACACTCTCGTGGGCAAACCCCGGTGGTCTTTTCGGCCATAGAGGTGTTGGCCGATCAACCGCCTGAGGTGGGTACCTCGGGACTTCTGGACCCGCTTGCATGTCAGACGGCGATGGCTGTTCTCAGTAGGGATACCGAGGCATTGCAGGTGATCCAACCACCCAGTCTCACTGAGCTGACCACCATACTGGTGAAGAACAATTATACGGTACATTTCTTTATTTTGTTCATTTTTATCCTTCCCCAAATTTCTTTGTGTTGTTTATCTCAAAGTCACTATATTCGGTGTTTTTGTCTGCTTGCTGCCCTAGACTAATCTCGTGCTCGGTGAGATGGCATCTCGGTTCCAAGCCCTGTCTCAAGAGTGAGATGCTTCTGAGGACCAGGCGAGGAATGCTCGCTTGAAAGCTTGTGACATGGGGAAGGAGGCCGAGGAAGCCAAGTCGAAAGTTGAGAGGCTCCGATCCGAGATTGAGGACTTGAAGAAATCCGCCATGGAGGCAGATGCCCGAGAGAAGGCCCTACAATCCCAACTCGAGCAGATGCAGCTCCAACTAGAGGTCGACGGGACCAAGGCCGTCAAGAACCACTTGAAGTCAGAGCCTTACCTCCTCGCCCGGGCCACAAAAAATGCTAAGAAGTATATGGTCACGCAGACCGAGGCCATTGAGATGATGCAAAAGTTGTACAGGGGCTAGACCTTGACCCCATATTTCTGCTCCGTAGGAAGGACTAGGCCCTGGCCTGTCGGGTTCCGACACGCATTCCTCCCAACTCGAATATGTATTTGAAGCTCTATGATGTGTCGTCGGATGAAGACGACGATGAGGATGATGGGGAGGCTCCTGGGATCCCTGCTCCATCCGACACGGGGGCGGCATAGAACACCTTTCCTAGACTTCATTTTAATCCTATTGTTATCGAGACTCCGTTTTATTTGTAGCCTTTCTGAATAACTAAAGTTGGGTTTGTCGGTTCTCTAATTGTTGTTCAGGTGTTTTAACCGAGTACGTTTTATCAGAATGTTATATTTTTCCCTTTTACCATCGACAAGTATTTATTCTCGGATGATTATCCTTGTACGAGATCCTGGGTAGAAGTGTTGATGTGTTGTACTGAGATGAAAATACGGGACAAATGTCATTAAGATTTGCATGTTCAAGTTCTCAGGAATAATACAAACATAAACATTCCACGTTCCAGGTGTGATCTACTACTTCTCCTGACATTCACCCTAATTCGTAGGCTCCAAGTCCAAGGTCTCGGAGGACGAGGTAAGGTCCTTTCCATTTCAGAGTGTATTTTCCTTCAACTCAGTGTTTCTGAGTGGTCTCGGTATTTCAAAGGACAAGATCCCCTTCTTGGAATCTTCTGGGATGGGCCTTGCATCATAGTATTGTTTTACTTTAACTTTGTACGCTTTGTTTCATCGATCAGCCTTATCTTGGAGTTCTTCCAGGGTTGTCAGATTGTTAAGTAGCTCCTCTCGGTTGTTCTCATTCTTGTAGCTCTTGATCCGTGACGGGGCATCGACCTCAAAGGGAACCATCACGTCCATCCCATATGTTAGAGTGAAAAGAGTCTCATCGGTAGAATAACGAGGAGTCGTCCTTATTCCCCATAACACTTCTGGGAGGAGATCTTCCCATGCTCCTTTGGCTTCGCCGAGCTTCTTGTTCAAGGCTTGCTTAATGCTTTTGTTTGCCGCCTCAGCTAATCCTTTGGTCTGCGGATGAGCTACCAAGATGATGCGATGGATGATGTTGAACTTGGCCTCGTAATTTACGAACTCCATCCCCGTGAGTTGCCTTTATTGGTCGGTGATGAGTTCGTGAGGCAATCCAAACCAACAGATGATGTTATTGAATAAGAAGCTGATCATCTCCTCTTGGAGAATACTTACCAATGCCTTGGCTTCGACTCACGTGGTGAAGTGGTCGATCGCTACAACCACAAATTTTCTTTATCCCGAGGCCATAGGAAAATGGCCTAATATGTCCATCTCCTATTTGGCGAAGGGCCAATGGGCGGTTATCGGGGAGAGCATTTCGGCTGGTAGTCTCGGAATGTTAGAAAATTGCTGGGATGAGTCACAGTTGCGGACATATTCTTCTGTGTCATTTCTCATTATCGGCAAAAAATAGTCGTTACGCCGTAATATCCTTAAAAAGGATCTCAGTCCCTGATGGTTTTCACAGATCCCCTCGTGGACCTCAATCAACATAACCTGAGCCTCGAATGGTCGCAGACAACTGGCGTATGGTTCATCCCCAAACGGTTTGCAAAACAAGGTCCCCCGAGGTGAGAGATAGTACCGAGCAGCACAGGTTCAGAGGTGATGTGCTTCCACTTTGGTTTCCGGAAAAACTCCTGACAAGAGGTAGCCATAAATGGGGTCTATCCAACAAGGCTCTTCATGGATGGGACCGACGAGTTCAGCCTCGGTGGATGGGGCAAGTTAGTCCTCTACATAGATCTCAGATAAGTTGCTAGTCCCCGACACTAGCCGAGCTAGGGCGTCTGCCTCAGTGTTCTCGGAATGGGGGATCTTGATGATCTTATAGCCGGTAAAACCTGTTAGCTCGCGGAGTACCAGGGACTTGTACTTTTCCATCTTTTCCTACTTCGTGTTGAACTGATCGATCGTCTGTGACACTACCAGCTCTGAGACAGACCGAATTTCGAGGCACGAAATCCCCAATGATTTTGCTAGCCTGATGGCAGCTAAGGCGACCTTCTACTCGGTCTGGTTGTTAGTTGTCAGGAAGCCAAATCTAACTAAGTGCACTGTCTGAGTACCATCGGGATGGAGGATCATGATCTCGCGCCCGCCCCATTTTTTGATGAGGAACCATCGATATACGTAATCCATGTTTGGTTAGGTGAATCAACGGGTACAGTCCCTGCACATACGAAGTCGGCTAGAACTTGCAATTTGATTACTCTCGGTGGGAGATATTCTACCTCGAATTCCGTACGCTCAATGCTCTAACGAGCCATTCTCCTCGCGAGGTCGGGCTTACCGAGACTGGAGCTCAGAGGAAGGTGGGTAATAACTTTAATGGGGTGCGAGTGAAAATACGGTCGTAATTTCTGAGCACTAACAATCACTGCCTAGGCTGCTTTCTCGATCTGTGAGTATCGGGGCTCCCCTCCCTGTAATACTCGACTGACAAAGTAGACGGGTTTTTGGGTCTTCCCCTCTTCCCAGACCAAAGCCATCGCGACACTATCTTTGGATTGCACCAAGTAGAGTAGTAGGGGTTCCCCGGAGGTGGGTGAATGCAACATCAGTATAGAGGTGAGATGAATCTTGATCTTGGTGAGGGCCCGATCACACTTTTCCGACCATTCAAAGCGTCTTTGGTGGAGGATCTTGAACAAGGGGATGCATTTCATCGATGACTTCGACAAGAAGCGTCCTAGGGACACCATGTATCCGAGAAGATGTTGTAGATATTTCATTGATTTCGGGGTGGCCATTGCTTGAATGGCCGTGACCTTTTCCGGGTTTGCTTCTATACTGCGCTCGGATACCATGAACCCGAGGAATTTTACAGAAAGCACGATGAAATGGCACTTTATCGGGTTAAGTCTTAGGTTGTATCTTCGCATGACCTCGAAGGTTTCACCGAGATCGGCTACGTGATCTTCGACCCATGAACTCTTTGTTAGCATGTCATTGATGTAGACTTCCATGTTGCGGCCTATTTGATCGGAACAACTTGTTGACCATTCTTTGATACGTTACGCCCGCGTTTTTAAATCCAAATGACATCATCTTGTACCCGAAGAGCCCAAAATCTGTGACGATCGACGTCATCGGGATGCATGAAGATTTTATTGTAGCTGCTGTAGGCGTCCATTGCTAATGTCGAAAATCGAGAAAAAAAATAATATTTATATTGCCCAACTCTCCCTCAAGTATAAGGTTGCAGATGTAGTAGGGTGAGTGAGATCGAACCCAAGGAAATTGATTACAATTAATGACAAGAAGTTAAAGGCAATATTTTTTTGTGTTTTTTATCTATTTGAACAGTCAGGATATAATAAAGTGGTGAATGAGTCGTAACACAATAACGCTGATAGAAACAAGTAGTTAAAAGAGAATCAGAAACCAAACTATATTAATATGCAAAGACTGAACGTTTTTGGATTAAAATTCAATGGTAAAAAGTCCCTTTGGTTATTCGGGGCTGATGATTACTAAGTGACATGCTTGGTTGAAAATCATGCATTGATAGAGGAGATGGATAGAATTCAAACCATGCGGGCTAGGCTAGAGTTATCCTTCCCGTTAACGACCGAACGTGATCTCTCCGCTCGACATCATTAACGGGAGCTTTAGGATTACCCAAGTGAAACCTCCTAATAACTAGAACACCTTCTTAGGTAATCCTAGGGTTATCTAACAGTTCCCCGTGGTCAGCTCAATAAAGTTCTCTCTCGAGGCACCTCGTCGAACCTAGTTAGGTGTAGGGAGTTAGTTAGCTATTATAACTTCCTATCCCTTCTTAAAGCTCAAGAAATGTTACTAATCATGCATAATTAATAACCAATCATGAATTCATCACCTAGCAATCATGCAACTACCCAAACAACCAAAGAGAATAAAGAGACTACTCCCTATTCATGCTTGACAAACATTCAACAATTAGGGTAAGCATAATTACAAAAGAAAAGAGCAGAGGATGAAAATTGTTTTGAATTGCAGAGGAGTCTCTAGCTGCTTGATCTTGAAACTCAGCGTGGAGCTACAAAGAACGTGTACAAAAAATGTCAGAAACCCTAGATGAGAGTTTTCTAGGGAGAAAATTCGCAAAACCTATCTAGAATGGAAAAAACTTGTGTTTTGGGACTAATTTTCATGTAATTAAACAATCCAGGTTTTGCCGAGTCGGTGTCCAGGCGATCACCTGTGTTTTGCTCCAATCGCCTGCGCGATCGCCTGACACCCTGCCACTTTCACTGATTTCCTTCCAGGCGATCGCCTGAAGCTCACAAACTTCAATTTGGCATCTTTTCTCCCCGAACTCTTCCCGTGTTTGCATTTTGGTCTCCATATTTGCTTTTTTGTGCATTTCTTCACCAGATTTCTCCCTTTTTTCCCCGAACACGGATTTCCTGAAAACAAAACTTGCGCTACACTAAGCACTAATAAACACCCAATAAAAGCACGTTTATGGAGTGAAAACATATGAAAAATGGTCAATTATCACACCCCAAAACTTAAATGTTTGCTAGTCCCTAGCAAATACACTACCTACATGCATCTACCTAAGCAAATAAACAAACAGGCTACCAATGCTTACTGAAACCAAAATATCACCCAGAACCACACATCTCAAAACATATAGATCATCATACAAGTTTT
>JBBYHH010580832.1:0-10688 GCA_038382905.1 Daphne laureola
GTTACCTTAAATGTTGGAATGATGTAGGCTTATATAGTTTTGTCTAATAGAGTGGCACATCTGTAATATTCTGATAGAAAAGAGGCAGTTGGGTGTCAGATGACACGTGGAAAATATGTCCTGGATACAGGACATCGGCTTATACCGTACTGAGGGCATGACCTCGGGTTGTGGATGTCAGCGTTCAGGTATGATGCCCTCGGATGTTTTAAATGGGTCCTCTTTCCTGGGCTTCTCACTCAAGCTTCTTGTGGGGTTTTTTGGGTCTATGAGACCGTTATGGGCCTTGGAGACTTGGTTTGGGCCTATCGGCCATCAAAGACTATATATAATATGTTGTGTACATATATGACATGATATCATATGACATGCTAGTGGTGCATGTATGACATATTAACATGGAAAGCATGTTATTAACATCCTAAAATCAACAAATGGTATCAGAGCTTAGGTTCTATACTTGAACTTGTAAGTGTTACAAGCATGAAATGTGAATATGAACTTGTATGTGTTACAAAATCGAAATTGTAGTATATGAATGTATCTGTATGGGGTGGAACATATGAACATACATCATATGAGTATCAACCGATTCATAAAATCTCATACAGACAGTATACAAAATCTTTACCATTTACTCATACATTCTCTTACTGTTGTGGTTGTTCTCATTATTTACCTTGGTTCAATCATACCTTTTACATACTTTCATACAGAGTGGGAGATCTATCCCTATCCTCCAATATCAGGTCTCGCTACAAGTGAGCATTTCTTATTACCTGAAACTTTACATCAAAGAAAGAGCACTACAAAAATGGTTAACTTCTTAACATAAGAAAGCAGCAGTATTCCTAAAGGTTCTCTAGTGTAATGCAATGCATGAATGCAGATGATCCATATGGAAAAACAATAACTTTTTTCTACCGACCACATAAATCATATCATATCATATGACCTCTCATAGGATAACAAATCATTGTATCACATCACATTATATCATACCATAAACACATATCACATTCCAATCAGAATCACTACAGAAAACCCCTTCCTGAGGTTTCGTCTGCTTACATGATGTCAGGTCCCATTATCCATGATGTCAAATCCACTAACTTAACCTTTTTGAGCATGTTTAGAATGATCGCCTACAGTCCCACTTCTCATCCCGAGGATGTTCTTGTAAGGAGCTCCTCGTACAGAACATGTCCGGAATCAATCGGTGGAACATGGGCATAGCCCGTCCAAACAAACCCCTTAGAAGTCCAAATACATTCCTCTAAAATTCCTTCTTGGACTTTCTGATAACTATACCCAAAACCATACTCTTATCCATATTCTTAACCTTACTCTTAACCAATTACCATAACCTGCTCTTAACCTCTTAACCATACCTTAAACCATCCTCTTATCCTTACTCCTAACCATGCTCTTATCCTTACTCCTAACCATGCTCTGATACCAACTTGTCACCACCCCCTCCATGCACGGCCCGACAGAAGCGGATGCGGGGCCAGAGGGATGAGGTGATGGTCCCTTAACATAACGGTGGCCAATCTAGTGGGCAAAATCCATAACCCGGTCCCTATGAACATTTTCCTTAACATTGACATTATACAGCTTGATAGCATTTCGACAACACCAAAATTCCTGCACTATCGCAATAGTCAAATTCCTGCAATTTCAGCAATCATATAACAATATAGTTGAGTTCCGCTCAACACAGATGTGCCAGAAAAGAGTCTGCCCTTTCACTATCGGGTAACAACTCCTCGATAAAGTAAACAAAACAGATTTCAGTAAACATCTCATAATGTAAATTTCTTCCATATTTGCAAATTAGATGAATTCCTAACATACTTAAAATCCTCAATCATAATACTCATCCATATATACCACAAACATTGAGGAAAACATGGACATTAAAATTCTTCTTCTCACATATAAATCCTATATTTCACATCATGCACCATAATTCGATCATATGAAAATCCATAATGAAACGTGCATATGCATCTACACTTACAGAGCCTGACATAATGGACCACCTTCAGGTCACTGCTGCTGCTGCTATCATAACATAAAGTAAATAGATGTTCATTAGTAGTAGTGCTCATCTAGAAATTCCATATAATCAGTCTATCATAAGCACACTCAATCCATTTTCCTATAATAATATATAATGATTTCCCTTAATATTCATTTTCCATTTCTCCTACTTTCCATTTCATGCCATTCCCTTCTCATACCTTATTCCTTTATCATACTTTTTTATTATCAAACATTCTTTCACATATCATAATCATTTCTCAATAGGGCTCACCCTTGTCCCCTTATCATAAATCATAATCACATATGGAGCTAAACTGTACCTCTGGTACAACATCATAATAAGACCAGGTGGGGCAACGCCGTGGGTTAAGCATTAGAAGCTCCTGAAAAATGTTATATCATGAAAGGGGTGAGTTTCCGAGAGAACTCAGTAAGGGTGTAGGTAAGTCTAGAGGTCTAACGAACCTACCTGCAAAGACAATGTTAGTATGCGTAGTATGCACTATACTACAGTTCATACAACCTATATAAAAATGAATGAATTATATGCAATGCAGTTTCCTTTCTTCACATGATAAACATTCCTTTACTTTTTCCATCACACACACCACGATGGCCCCCGGTGATCTTATTTCATACCACTCAGGGTCTCCCTACAATACATGCGTCTGGTACCAGCAAGGGGCATATGGTCCCAAAGAATCGTCGTCCTCACTCATCACAGCGGAAATACTATTACCATAACCATAAGGTTTCCGGAAATGATCACGAGGATCACAGAACCACATAAATCCATGAGCCATTATCCATTATAAACCATATCATCATAATAAACCATAATGGTCATCCCATAACCATATAACATAATTAGAAGCCATGAATCATTTAACCCTCGTAGCATAAACTATCACTTTGTGATCGTAGAACATCATTATAAGAGAGCTACAAGTCCCTCACTTGAGTACCTGCACACATCTATCCTTACCATGGGACTAGTCTCGGGGGTCACTAGACCCCACCCTCGGCCCGAGAACTATCCTTAATTTACCCGATATGCATACCAGTAAACCAGAGTGCATATAAAGAAAGTTGAACCTTACCTGACAATCCGTGCTTTCCAGAGAAAATCTAATCGATCCGAAAATTTGGCAGCAGTTTGACTGTATTTCCGCAGCCCAGACAGAAAACATAGCTGAACAACCACACAATAATAGAAACATAATCCATAACCATCAGTCATTATCCATCATATAAAGAAGCTCACTTTGGCTTCACCGTAATCGGTAATATAACAAGAACTTAATCATCCATTCAATTTTCTATCAGAACATACTTCTACATTTCCAGAAACTTAAATCCTATTACTTTTGAACTCTAAGTCAACATTTACCGTAAAAACCTAAACGTGTCCTTCATATACATTATATTTTCGACCATAACATGAGAAATTAGGCCAAACATGCATTTTGTTGTCAAACAACCATATATTTACTTAGAAGTTCACCTACAATACCATTCCATTACTATCCTTCATTTATCAAGGAACTTCCACTTTGATCATTAACTTTAAATTTCAACCATAACATGGAAGGTGGTAAGCCAACCAAGAAACATATTACCAAAAATCTATATTTCCTTTTAGGAACTCATTTTCATTGAAATTCCACTCAATTCTCATATTCACATTAACTTGACATAAACCACCATTTAACACTAACTTTTTCCATTTGACCATTTCGGCCCTAAATGTGAGAATTGAGCAATCCACATCAACAAATAAAATCATACAATTAATAAGGAATCAAATTCCTTCATTGCAATTTTTCACTTCTGACACTTACGAAAATTTTCCATTTTCGGGCCACATTTTGAAAAAGTGCCTAAAATTTCCAATTCTTTCCTATTCTTTCCTTAACCTTTAAAATGACCAATTTCATCACTACTTAGAAAATTACAACATTTACCCTTAACTTTTTCTTCTTTGAACTTTTCGGCCCAAACTTCCAAATTGGGAAATTCTTGTCCAAACTTAACGTAACTTCATATACAAGCGACTTACCTAAGTATATGATCATCCATAATTAAACATTCAACTTTCACCACTAATCCTTAAGCTTTTCATCCTTTTAGATTTTAGGCCTCATTTTCCAAAATGAGCCAAAACATATCCAATTTCTCTATAGCTTCATTTACATACTAAATAACTAACTTTAACACCATCCATAAACAAACATTCCTCATCTTTTCCAAACATGAACAATTCAGCCAATACTTTGCAAAATGACATACATATGTGCAAACTTTCTACCATTCGACTTATGCATAATCCAACTTACCTAAACCTTAATTATCAACAATCATTCCAATTTTGATCAACAATCATAAACCTTAACTCGTACCAACATTTCTGCCATTATAAAGAACACATGGAAAACATTATTCCTTTCACATGTTTTCATCATTTTAGGGTCCCAAACCCTTAAACAACATCACCCAAGCACAATTTACACAATAACCATCAACCTTAAAATTCATCAACAAAATTTGGGCAAACCAGAAAACCAACCAAACCATCTTTTCTCCATACATTTTATACTAAATTAGGAGTCCTTAAACACCCCTGATCCATAGCAATTCACACAATTAGCATTGAATCAATGCTTTTTAAATTCATCATACAATTCAGCCATAAGTAGATCAATACCATCCCATGTGATTCTCAACTTATTCCAAGCATTAAAGTTGTTCAATAACACCCAAGAACACAATTGAATCATAATTTCAACACAATTCAACACTTTGATCATATTCACTCCATTTTGGCAAACTTTGACCACAATTGACCATGACCTTAATCAATGATTCAATACTACCTCCAAGCATTAAAGATGCTTAAAAATATCTCTAGAACATGGTTTACACCTTACTTTAGCTCAATTGTACACTTTGATTCTCCACCTCAAAATTTAGCCCTTAAACCTTAGCTCATAGTTCCACATTGAATTGATCAATACTCCAAGCATTAATCATGCTCTAATACCACCCAAAAACACAAATTTAACATCAATTTAATCTTCCCCCAAATTTCATTCAAGAACATACGTGAACCCTAGCTTTGATTCTTCCAATTCATGATGAATTAGTGAAATGAAGCTTGTTTCTACACCAAATTCATCATTAAAACATTCCTACCTTCACAATTGTTGAAACAATTGATGAAATCCTTCACCCATCTTCATGCTTATTTTTGACAGCCCATGGAGACGAAGAGAGGAGTGATGTTCCAACTTGTAATCTTACTTCTTTGATAAAACTTACATGAATCAAGCTTTGCCTTCAATTTTGGAAGCTTAATTCATGAAGATTGGTAGGGATTTGGGCAAGAACAATGGTGAAGGAGAAGGGCTGCAATTCGACAGCAAGGAGAGAGAGAGGAGATAGAAGATTTTTGCAACTTATGTTATTTCATAACATACTTAACCATATATATACATTCTTACCATTTTGCCTCTCTCTTTTCTATTTTCTTCTCATCTCATCTCCATTCCAATTACCATAATCCACATAACAGACCTTAATTATGGTACAACATTATAGATCCAACATAATTCCAATTCTATCCATTTTCCAACATTATGTATCTCAGAAAGTGTTATGTAAACAAACCAACATCGCCCATCACAACAGGTTGCGTCAATGATCTTTAATCCTAACTAACCCTTTGCTCATCTAACTTTCTTTTTCCTCAACATTTTGTTCCCAACACTACCAACCATTAGTAGAACATTTTCAGAAAATTTCACACATATCCAAATCTAGTTCCATAAATTTTTCCTTAAACTAGACACGTGAGGCTACTCTCACAAAAAATTTCAATTCAAAAATCCATGGGAGTCAATACCGTTTATTTGACCAAGTTGGGTCAAAATCTGCTGTTTGTTTCTGAAAAATAGTTTGTGTCTAGTTCAATTTTCATTTCACAAACTGGATCTACGGGTTGCAATAAATTGTGGTAATTTAACCCACACCTATAGACTCAGTCAAGAAGCTCCCTGCAAAATTTCAGATCCAAAGGCCTCTTGTAACCTAAACAAATAATTTAACAAATTGGGTAAAGTCAGAATACCTAACTCTGATTCTTTTTGTATCGACTAATTGACATACTCGAACCACCGTCTGTCAGGCGGGAGAGGTAGTTTAAATTACCTTCCAGGGTCTCTCAGTGGAGTCCCATCCTCTGGGCATATCTTGTTACACCCTGAGTTAATTGCCGTTATTTCTACACAGTAACCACAGACAATACCGACTCCTAAGACTACTGGTACTCACTAACGTAAACTAACTAATCTTGAACACCTCGTTGATCTTCGTTGTAGCTTTGTAGTTACTCTGATATATTGAAGTTATCATATCAGAACCCATAATTCCAGAATTGACTTTAACTTAGAAGTCAGAACTTAACCAAAAAGAACCAAAGTCCTCCCACACTAACCTGCGGACCGACCCTAAGGGTTTCCCTCGAGTCCCATTACATCCTTTCACATACTTTTAGACAGAGTGGGACATTTACCTTTACCCTCCGATATCAGATCTCATCGATGGCGAGTATTTCCCATAACCTGAAACTTTACATTAGTAGAAAGAGTACTACAGAAACAGTTAACTTCCAGACCAGAAGCAAGCAGTAGTATTCCTAAGGCTCTGTAGTGTAATGCAATGCATGAATGCAGACAACTCAAACGGAAGAACAGAATCATATCATATTCCCCAACATACATAAATCAGAGTAGAATCATATCACATATCAGTCTTAAATAAACAGATAAATCAAAATCAAATCAGAATCATTACCGGAAACCCCTTCCTAAGGGTATACCTACTTGCATGATGTTAGATCCAAATGTCCATGTCCTTGATGATCAGATCCCATGTAGTTCAGAATCTCAGAAGAAAATCCAATAACCTAACCTTTCTGAGCATGTTTAGACTGACTGCCTAAGTCCCACTTCCCGTTCCCAAGTAGTCCAAAAAATAAATTGATCAGGGTACTATCCTGGAACCGATCAGTGAAACAGGGGCTGCCCGTCCAAACACACCCCTCAGAAGTTGAAATACATTGCTCAATAGTTCCTTCTTGGATCTCCTGATAACTGTTCCCAAAACCCTACTCTTATCCATATACTTAACCTTACTCTAAACCATACCTTAACCATACCTTAACCATACCTTAACCATGCTCTGATACCAACTTCTCACCCCCTCGCCTGAAATGATGCGGAATCGGTCAAAGCGGAGCGGAGAGTGAGAGAGATGACGGATTTGCCGTGCCGTCGTCCGAATGGGGGCCACAATGGTGGGCATAATCCATAACGAGGTCCCTACTTTTCCCTTACCAGATACACTAGAAAGGAGCTCTGCTCCCCGAGTAATTAAAACACATAACAAATAACACAGACAACATAATACATACCAAATCTTAAAAATCGTAATTCTAACGTACATACCATTTAGGCGTATAATCAAAAGTCAACATCAAGGAAACATGGACCATAACATTTTTGTTACTTATACACAAATACCAAAGTTCAAAATCATGCAAATAACCATCAATCATACAGATCCCAGAATGTGAATCCAAACTGACATATGTAGATGTATCTACACCTACAGAGCCGAAACACTTGACCATTCTCAGGTTACTACTGCTGCTGCTGCTAACACAACAAATGAGTTAACCGTTAGTACTACCCAAAGTTTCAACCAGAAATCTCAACAGACATAACTGAATTGGAATCACCCCCAGACAGAAACAGAATCAAAATTTTAGAGCTATAAATACCTGAAATTTGAAATCACAGAAATTGACCAGCAGAATCTACTCCGCGGTCCAAGAATCAGAAGCTCGTGAAATGATATAAATGTAAAGGGGTAAGTTCCTGAAAGAACTCAGTAAGGGCTGAGGTAAGGGTAATGGTTTAAAAATAAATCCTGTAAAAACACATTAGTATACAGAATTTTTCAGAAAAAGGTTAGTATACAGAACAGTTCATAGAGATCATACATATGCGGATGTCCTGCGGGACAACGTTACATACATAAACCTGCAAAGCAGAGTCAGAACAATTCATATATATAATTAGAATAATTCAAAATATCACCGTACACTCAGTGCACAATGAACATGTTTATTTACAGATGTCCCGAAGGCCACCACATTTAGAATTCCTACAACCAAAGAAAAGAACAGATACAGATACAGAAATCAGAACAGATATCACATACAGAATCTTCACGTCCCTGTCAGATAGAAGTAGAACAGAATGACGCCCCCCAGAGACCTAGTCGAAGCCCAATACATTCAGGAGTGAGAAATAGAGAAGAAACATGGCATACCAGCTAGCGGTGTACATACCCTCAGAAAACCGTCGTATCAGATCACTAATCATAAATCTATCAGAGTAGAAGAGAATAGCAGACAGAATCAGATCACTAATTAGGATTGATCAGAGCAGAGCAGAACCCCGTGCAGAAGCAGATTGCTGATCATGATTGATCAGAGTAGAGCAGAATCCAGTGCAGAAATGGATCACTGATCATAAATGATCAGAGTCAGACAAAATCAGACAGATAATCACAGAATGCTCCCAGAATTACCCAATCACATGGTTGGGCCTTCACGCTTGAAACCTGCATACCATTACACTTACCATATGACTAGCCCCGTGAGTCACCGAGCCCCATCCTCGACCTGAGAACTAGCCTCAACTAACCTGATATACAAACCAAAAACCCAAAATGCATATAAAGCAGTTGAACCCTTAACATGAGAAATAGCAGACGTATCAGACGATCCGAGCTATTTCCAGTCCACTTGCACACTTTCAGTAAATTCCCGGTAGCCTTTTCCTTGATGTTCCGGTAATCAATGTCAGCTCTAAATAATCATACAAATAGTATGGAATCAATTTCCAACATCTCATTTTCTGACTTTCCGACACTTGGTAACTTTTCTGTTTTCCGGCCACTTTTGAAAAAGTGCCAGAATTCACCAATTCTTTCCCATTCTATCCTTAACCTTTATAAACAAACAATTTCATCATAATTTAGAAAATTACAGCATTTAACCTTGACTTTCCAACACTTTAACAAATTGACCCAAACTTTACAAAATGGCCAATTCTTATCCAAATTCAACATAACTTCATATACAAGTAATATACCCAAGTACATTATCATCCATCAAATAATATTCAACTTTTTACAACAAAACCTCAACCTTTTCCCTTATGAGCAGTTCAACCCCAACATTTAAAATAGGCCAAAAACTTATCCAATTTCTTCACAACTTCATTTACGTACTAATTCAATAACTTTAACACCATCCATAAACAAACATCTAACTTTTCACAATTATTCCTCATCTTTTCTAACATTGCACAATTCGGCCTCATCTTTGAAAATGGACATACATTTGTCCAAACTTCCTACCATTTTACCTATCTATAATTCACCTTACCTTAACCTCCTTTATCATCAAACATTCTAATTTCCATCAACAATCACAAACCTTAAACTCTCACCAATAATTCGGCCATTCAAAGAACACATGGCAAACATTAATCCTTTCACATGTTTCTATCATATTAGGGTCCTAAACCCTTAAACAACATCACCCATCCATAATTTACACATTAATCAACAACCTTAATCTTCAACATCCAATTTCAGCCTAACCACAAAACTAACCATACCATCTTTTCTCCATACATTTTATACTAAATTAGAAGTGCCTAAGCACCCGTAATCCATAGCAATTCACACCATTAGCATTGAATCAACACTTTTAGAATTCATCATATAATTCGGCCATACCAAGATCAATGCCATCCCATATGATTCTTGTCACCACCCCCTCCCCACACGACCCAAGGGGAAGTGGATACGGGGCTGGAAAGGCGGTGGAAACTAAATGCACGTCGTATAATGCGCAACAATAATGTGGGTTTAAACCACTTCCAGGTCCCGGTTTACTCTTCCAAAACTTACTAGGATTCCTAATCTTTGCTTTCCTTGTACCTACACTTTTTAATTCACAATATATACAGTTATACTGAACTCCGCTCAGACCAGATGCACCAGAAAGGAGTCTACCCTTTCACTATCGGGCAGAGGCTCCCCAATAAAAACAACATACAATCAAGCAATTTCACAATAAATATCATCAATAGCTCATTTCATTAGTAACCTGTTACAGCCACCAAAATCCGATAAGGTGCCTCTGATGAAGACTGTCTGACGGGCAAGGAATCAGGAGTTCAGCTTGGAAACTGTAATATATTTGCCGTTAATTCTGAGTTTGAACTGTAAGTAAGTTATGATGTTTATCTGATTAATGTCTGATTAACGTCTGAATAAGATCTGGATGTTGTCTGTTAAATGTCTGTTAATGTCTGTATGGATGTATGAGCGGTCTGGTTTGATTCGGGGCTTAAACGGTGTCTGTAATGGTTGTATTTGTGTCGAGGATGAAATGGTTAAGTGTTGGAAGTGGAAAGTAGGTGCTACAAGTTTCAGCAGGTGCGGGCGACCGGCGGGCGACTCGCGTCGGACGGCGGTCGATCGCCCGCGAATTATAACTA